>CAUYPK010083322.1:0-66321 GCA_963574355.1 Loris lydekkerianus | reverse complement strand
TTTCTTTGCTTAGCTTCTTTTTGGAGGATCTATCCAGCACTGCTGAAGGGGTGTTAAAATCTCCAATTACTATGGAACTGGAGGAAATGAAGTTGCTCATGTCTGTTAGAGTTTCTCTTATAAATTGAGGTGCATTGTGGTTGGGTGCATAAATATTAATAATTGAAATCTCATCATATTGAGTATTACCTTTACCAAATATAAAGTGTCCATCCTTATTCTTTCTTATTTCAGTTGGTTTAAAGTCTATTGTGTCTGCGAATAGGATTACAATGCCTGCTTTTTTCTGCTTTCCATTTGCCTAGAGTATAGATGACCATCCCTTCACCTTGAGTCTATATTTGTCTTTTAATGTAAGATGAGATTCTTGTATTCAGCAGATATCTGGCTTGAGTTTTTGTATCTAGTCAGCCAACCTGTGCCTCTTTAGAGGACAATTTAAACCATTCACATTAATTGAGAATATTGATAAGCCTTTCAATATTCTCAATTGTCTGGTGGACATTTTTAATTTTTTTGCGACTGTGGAAGTTGGAATTTGATTAAAATTTTCTGGGTGGGTTTACTTTTGTGGTGGAGGATTATGCTGGTCTTTATGGAGGATAGGTCTGAGAATTTCCTGGAGAGCTGGTTTAGTTATGGCTAATTTCTTCAACATGTGAATGTCATTAAAGTATTTAATTTCTCCGTCATAAATGAAACTCAGTTTAGCTGGGTAAAGGATCCTGGGTTGAAAGTTATTTTGTTTTAGGAGATTAAAAGTCAATGACCATCCTCTTCTAGCTTGAAAGGTTTCAGCAGAGAGATCTGCTGTTATTCTGCCATTCTTCCCCTTGTAGGTAATGGTTTTCTTTCATCTGGCTGCTTTCAGAATTTTCTCTTTCATATTAACTTTAGTGAAATTGATTATGATGTATCTGGGGGATGTCTTATTCAGGTTGAGTCATGCTGGGGTTCTGAAACTGTCTGCTGTCTGAATTTCAGAATCTCTTGTTATGTGTGGAAAGTTCTCTTTCATAATCTCATGGAGAAGAGACTCTGTGCCTTATGAAGCCACTTCATAACTTTTGAGGATCCCTATAAGACGAATATTGATTTTCTTCAAATTATCCCAGAGCTCTCTGAGAGAGTGATCTATTTTTGCCCTCCATTTCTCTTCCTTTTTGAGTGTTTGAGTGTTTGAGAGCATTCAAAAGCTTTGTCTTCAATGTCCTAAATCCTTTCTTCTGTTTGCTTCATTTGGTTACTGAGAGATTCTACTGTGTTTCTCAGATCTTTGAGGGCTGCAACTTCTTGTCTCAATGTGTCAAAATCTTTGGTCATTTGGTCTTTGAATTCGTTGAATTCTCGAAACATCTTTTTGATTACTGCTTGGAATTCTAATTCGATCTTATTTGCTATCCAGATTCTGAATTTAATTCCTGACATCTCAGCTATTTATTTGTGCATGGGATCTTGTGCTGTGTCTGCCCCATTGTTCCTTGGGGGAGTTGATCTACTCTGATTATTCATATTGTCAGTTTTTTCAGTTGATTTTGCCTCATGATTGTTTTTCACCATTGCCTCTGGCCATCCTCAGAGTTGGGGAGGTGTCTCTCCAAGATTAGACCCCAGCGGGATCACTCTATTGTTGCTGGATCTTTGTAGGGAGTGACCCTGTGCAGCTCCTCTGGGGCTGCCCCAGCCAGGGAGTTCTGGTAGTGGGAGCAGCTCCGGAGTGTGACACACCCGGATCCAGCAACAGGGTGGGGGGTGGTGCACACAGTTCTGGGAGTGCCTGGCGCCCAGTGACTTTGGCACAGAGGGCCCAAGGCTCCAGCAGTCCCTGGCCAGGAGAAGGGCTCCAGAGGGCACACAGCTACCAGAGTCCCTCGCCAGACAAGTGGCCCAGTGTGGAGGCAGAGAGGGTCCAGGAGGGAGGATTTGGGGTTGCGTGGTTCCCGGAAATCCTGGTCAGGGCGTGCGGAGGCCTGGTGGGCACAGGTTGCAGGTTTCAGGTTGCAGCGCCTCTAGTAAGGAAGTCTGATCAGGCGCAGGTCGTGGGTCACAGCGCAGCTCTTACAGAAGTCTGGGCAGGTGCAGGTCGCGGGTCCCAGGTCATGGCACAGCTCTTCTGGAGATCCAGGTGGGCGCCAGGCGCGCGTCCTGGGGCACGACGCAGCTCTTATGGAGGTCTGGGTGGGCGCCGGTTGTGTGTCGTGGCCAGAAATGAAGCCCTTTTCACACACTCTCTGGAAGTCCCTGAGGAAGGTGCCCAGAGGTGTGGGTGGAGGAAGTTCCAACATGCAGAACTCTTTTTTTTTTTTTTTAATTTTTAATTTTTAATTTTTATTTTTTTATGTTGGGGATTCATTGAGGGTACAGTAAGACAGGTTACATTGATTGCATTTGTTAGGTAAAGTCCCTCTAAAAACTTTATAATATTCTTAAAATTATGAATGACAGTGTTATCAAGAATATCATCTATAATTAAAAGTTTGATAATTTACTCACAGAGCAGTACTTTGTATTTTGTATTACCTTTTTTTATAGTTTTTGGTTGGGGCCGGGTTTGAACCCACCACCTCTGGTACATGGGGCCGGCGCCCCACTCCTCTTTGAGCTACAGGCACCACCCTGTATCATCATTTTTTTAAAAGGGTAGAGAAGGAGGAGGTGGTGGTAAGTGCATCACTGGGGTGAAAAATCTATTACCCTCCAGGCAGAGACTCTGTCCATTCATTTTCTTTTCTACTACCTAGACTCTAATCTCAGCAACCATTATTGTTCTCCTAGGACTAATGAAACAGCCTCTTTTACTAGTTAACTAGAATTGTTGCTCACTTGAGTTCCCTACATTGCAGCCAGAATGATCCTTACAAGAAATAAATCTTATCCTGGTCACTGTCCTCTTAAAGACAATTAAATGATTTCCTTTTGCTCTTAGGATAATAATTAAAATCCAAACCAAGTCCTCAATGCTCTTAATGTCTGGTCCCTAATCTATTTCATCTTGCTCCATACCTCTATTTACTCCCTATGACATCTTTGGCCATCTTCCAGTACCTGATATGCTCACTTTTGCCATAAAGTTTGTGCACAAACTATTTCCTTTGCCTCAAATGCCTTTTTCTTCCTCTCTATTCAGGTAATGCCTGCTCTTGTCCTCAGCACCAGTATTAATTCCGTAAAATATCCTTCCCTGACCCCTCTAATGAAAAACTTAAACAATCTCAAAGTACTTAGTTTCTTTCTAAGTAATAATACTTGTTAGGGAGGAAAGCTCCCTAGGTGCCCATGGCGGGGGAGAAAGATTTCTAAAGACAAAGATCAGGATATAAAAGTATAACATTTATGGCTCAGTTACTATAGCACAGTGGATGGCTCAGTTACTATAGCACAGTGGTTATGGCACTGGCCACATATACTGAGGCTGGCGGGTTCGAACCCAGCTGAGGCCAGCTAAAAAACAATGGCAACTGCAACAACAACAACAACAACAAAAATAGCTGAGTGTTGTGGCAGGCAACTGTAGTCCCAGTTACTTGGGAGGCTAAGACAAAAGAATCGCTTAAGCCCAAGAGTTTGAGGTTGCTGTGAGCTGTGACGCCAGAGCACTCTACTGAGGGCGACATAGTAAGACTCTGTTTCAAAAAAAAAAAAAAAAAAGTATACATTTATTTTATCTTCTTAGAAGGAGAGAGGGAGAGGGGGAGAAAGAGAGAGAGAAAGAGAGAAAGGAAAGAGACAGAGAAAGAAGGATGGTGTTGCACGCAGAAAAGAGAAGTGAGATACTGAGGTTAATAGGCTTGTTTCTTTCATGGGGACAAAGAGAAAGAAAAATAGTGATTATAGTCAAATTAACAGGATACTGTGAAACTGTTACATCTATTCCTTCTGTTCCTTTTATCTTCTCAGCTGCCTGGATGATAAGCAGATACTTTGCTATTGGAGACAAACTTATCACAGGTGGTTTTGCCCTTGAGATATAATTGTGGGCAAGATCTGAGGCCTGAACTTTGTCCTGCCTGCTGTCTGTCCAGGAGCTTCTCAGGAACTTCTTCAGCTACAGAAACAGATTCTAAAAGGCAGTAAACTGGTAAATGTAAAGAGAAAGATTTACATTTTTTTTTTTCTATCTGCTCTTTTCACTGGAGGGGGGTAGTGGGGGAGGGACAGGCAAGCATTCTCTTGTGATTGATTTTAGTCCTTACCAAGAAATTATGAGTTAATAATTTTTCTATCATTTTGCTATTAAGAAGGACCATCCTTTTAATACTGAACATGGTTGGAAATCAATGTTTACTCTTAATTTGAGTGACTATTTGATTAAATTAGACTGGACTGCACATGGGCAGGAACATTTGTGCACCTAGAACATCATTAAAACTTAATTTAGTATGTGTTAAATAAATATGTCTTAAATAAACTAATGAATGAATGCTCCAAAGGACTGATATTAACTGATTTATAGGAGACTTTCCCTCCGTGAAAGCAAATCCTCAAGTATACACCTATATTATAACTTTGTATAATTAATTCATAGAAACTAGAGTAGCTTAGATTGTGGATTTAATAAAATTCATTAACTATCACTCTGAGGGAAAAAGGCCAATATTATACAAATTATTTGCCAAATGTAATAATCTCAGAATTACTGGTAATGACTTAAGTTCCATTCTATTCCTAGAATATCAGGTATACAAGGGGTGCTGCATAATGATAAAAGGGTCAGTCTACAAGACAATATGATGATTCTTAACATATATGTACCTAACAACAGAGTGTCAAAATATGTGAGGCAAATACTGATGGAAATGAAAGGAAGAAATACATGAATTCAGTATTACAGCTGTAGACTAACACTACTCTGTCAGAAATTGACAGATCCAGCAGGCAAAAAAAATTAGTAAAGTTGCAGTTGAGCTCAACAACATCATCAATCAACTGGATGTAACTGATAATTATAGAATGCTCTGCATAATGCTGTTTGGGCCAATAACAGATCCCACATTCGATGGTGGTCCCATAAGATTATAATGGAGCCAAAAAATTCCTATTGCCTAGTGACATCTTGATGATCCCAACTCTGTTTAGGCCTAGGCTAAAGTGTGTTGTATTTTTGTTTTTAAGAAAAATGTTCAAGGGCGGCACCTGTGGCTCAAAGGGTTAGGGCACCAGCCCCATATGCTTCAAACCCAGCCCTGGTCAAAAACTGCAAAAAAAAAAAAAAAAAAAAGAAAAAAAGAAAAATGTTCAAAAAGTGAAAACAAAATTTTAAAACAGAAAAAAGCTTATAGAATATGACTATAAAGAAATAATTTTTGCATAGCTATGCAATGTAATTTGTGTTCTAAGCTAAGTATTACTATGGAAGTGAAAAAGTTAAAAAAAACTTTAAAGCTTATAAAATAAAATAATTACAACAAGGTAAGATAATTTATTATTAAAGAATTTTTTTTTTCTAATTTAGTGTGGCTCAGGAATACAGTGTTCATAAAGTCTACAGTGGTGTATAGTGATGTCCTAGGCTTTTACATTCAACCACCACTCACTCAGTGACTCAACCAGAGCAACTCCCAGTCCTATAACCTCCATTCATGGTAAGTGCCCTACACAGGTACACTGTTGTTTTTTTCAAATACCCTATTTCTACTGTACCTTTTCTATGCTAGGTTATTTTAGATATTAAATACTTAGCATTCTGTTACAATTACCTACAGTATTCACTGTAGTAACATGCTATAAAGATTTGTAGTCAAAGAGCAATAGACTATACCATAGGGCCTAGCTATATAGTAGGCTATACAGTGTCTAGATCTGCATAAGGGCAATCTATAACATTCCCAGCACATCAATACAATCACCTAATGATGCATTTTCCAGAATGTATCTCCACTGTTAAGTGAGGATACACTGGCCAAGAACTGAAAAATGAATTTAAAAAAATACCATTTACAAAACCATACAATAAGAGACAAACTACTTAGAGACAAATTTTACAAATACCTAATGAAAGAAGCATTTCTCATAGTATTTCCCTGTGATTAAGAGCTATCGGATGCTGTAGTTCATACAATAACAAAGGAATATACATTATTTTCAAGGGCACATGAGACTTTTATCAACACAGACTATAAGTCTCAATAAACTTAAAGGAACTTAAATTATACCAAGTATGCTTTCTGACTACAGTGGAATTAAATCAGAGATCAGTAACAGGATTCTCTATTTTTTTTTTTTTTTTTTTTTGATACAGAGTCTCTGTTTGTCACCACCAATAGAGTGCCTGTGCCCTGGTGTTACAGCTCTCAGCAACCTCAAGACTCCTGGGCTCAAGCGATTCTCTTGCCTCAGCCTCCCCAGCAGCTGGGATTACAGGTACCTGCCACAATGCCTGGCTATTTATAGATGCGGGGTCTCCCTCTAATCAGGCTGGTCTCAAACTAGTAAATTCAGGCAATCCGCCCACCTCAGCCTCCCAGAGTGCTGGGATTATAGGTATGAGCTACCATGCCCAGCCCAGTAACAGGATTATATGAAGAAAATCACCCAATATTTAGAAACTAAACAATATACTTCTAAAATATTCATAGTGAAAAGAAGAAACCAAAAGAGAAATTAGTATTTTGAACAGAATGAAAATCAATGAAAATCAAAATTTATAGAATAGAGAGCCCAGAAATAAAATTTGTAGAACAGAGATGCACTCACATACATGGTCAAATGATTTTGATAAAGGGGTCAAAATCATTCAATTGAGAAAGGACAGTCTTTTCAATAAATGCTAGGAAAACAGGAAATTCACACACAAAAGGATGACATTGGACCAAAGTCTAAACATGAAAGCAAAACTATAAAATTCCTAGAAGAAAACATAGGGGGACAACTACATGACACTGGACTTAGCAATGGTTTCTTGGATGTGACATCAAAAGTGCAAGCAACAAAAGGAAAGACAAATTAAGACTACAGGTTGAGTATCTCTTATCCAAAATGCTTGGGACCAGAAGTGTTTCAGATTGTGATTCTTTTCAGATTTTGTGATTTGTGTATCTATGAAATGAGATATCTTGGGAATGGGACCCAAGTTTAAACATGAAATTCATTTGTTTCATATATATACATCTTATACACATAGCTTAAAGGTAACTTTATTCAACATATTATAATAATATTGTGCATGAAACAAAGTTTTGATTGCATTTTAACTGCAACATGTCACATGAAGCTCAGTGTGAAATTTTCCACTTATGGCATCATGGCAGTGCTCAAAAAATTATTGAACTTTGCAACCCAATGAAGAGGTAGCACACAGAATGAATGGGAGAATGTGCCAATAATATTACCTGATAACGATTAATATTCAGAATATATAAGGAACTCCTATAATTCAACAACAAATTAATTTTAAAATGGGCAAAGGACTTAAATACGTATTCTCCAAAGAAGAGATATTAATGGCCAATAAGCAGAGCTATATAAATCAAACTATAATGAGAAACTACTTCACATTCATTAGGATGGCTAATGTAAAAAACAAAAACAGAAAACCACAGTGTTAGTAAGAATGCAGAGAAACCAAAACCCTGGTGGACTACTAGAGGGAATGTAAAGTGGCATAGCCGTTTTGGAAAACAATGTAACAGTTCTTCAAATAATTACAAACAGAATTACCATATGATCTTCATTCTTCCCAGCAATTCCAATTCAGGGAAGAAAAACTTGAAAGAATTCAAAAAGAATTGAAAGCAGAAATTCAAACGGGTATTTGTGTACCCATGTTCATTACAGCCTTCTTCACAAGAGCCCGAAGATGGAAGCAAGCCAAGTGCTCATTTACAGATGGACAGTCAAAATGTGGATTATCTACATAATGGAATACAGGTGAACCTTGAGGACATTGTAAGTCAGTCATAAAAGGGCAAATAGTGCATGATTCCATTTATATGAGATATCTAGAGTAATCAAATTCATATAGACAGAGGCTGGGGAGAGAGGGAATGGAAAGTTATTGTTAAAAGGGCGCAACATTTCAGTTATGCAAAATGAAGAGTTCTGAAGATGAAAGGTGGTGGTCTGTACAATAATGTAAATGTTCTTAAGATTCCCAAATTGAGGCTCGGCGCCTGTGGCTCAAGCATGTAAGGCACCAGCCACATACAACTGAGCTAGTGGGTTCAAATTCAGCCAGGACCCGCCAAACAATGATGGCTGCAACAACAACAACAACAAAAAAAAAAATAGCCGGGCACTGTGGTAGGTGCCTGTATTCCCAGCTACTTGGGAGGCAGAGGCAGAATTGCTTGAGCCCAGGAGTTGGAGGTTGCTGTGAGCTCTGATGCCACAGCTCTCTACTCAGTGTGACAGCTTGAGCCTCTGTCTCAAAAAAAAAAAGAAAAGAAAATTCACAAATTAAGGCCAGGCAGGTAGCTCAAGTCTATAATCCCAGCACTCTGGGAGGCCAAGGCAGGCAGATTGCCTAAGCTCAAGAGTTGAAGACCAGCCCGAGCTAGAGCCAAACACTTTCTAAAAATAGCCAGGCGTTGTGGACGGCACCTTGTAGTCCTAGCTACTCAGGTAGCTGAGGCAAGAGAATAGCATGAGCCTAAGAATCTGAGGTTGCTTTGAGCTATGGCATCACAGCACTCTACTGGGGGAGCCTATCCCCCCCCCCTCAAAACAAAACCGACAAAATACAAAAATTCCCCCAACTGTACAATTAATGATTACTATTATGTTTATTTTACCACAATAATAAAGCAATACAATGAAATTTACCATATTAACTAATCCCCCCCCCCCCCAAACATCATATTTAGAGAAGCCATCAGAGGAGGACAAGAAGGAACAACCAGCGTAGCAGGGGGGAAACCATGCGCATGACTTCCTAGAAAAAATAAAAGAAAATATTTCAAAGAAAAGGAACTAATCAACTGTCAAGTGATGCTGACAAGTAAAGAAAGATGACGCTGAGAACTGACCACTGGAGGTCACTGGAGACCTGATAAACTAATTTCAATAGCTTGACCCAGGGAAAAAGCCTGCTTGGTTCAGGAAAGACTAAGAGATAAGACATCCTAGATAGCACTACTATTTTTTTTTTTTTTTTTTAAGGAGTTTGCTTAAAGGAGGAATAGAGAAATGGGGTGGCTACTTTTACAAGAGAAAGGGGAATTTGGGTTCAAAGGGAGTTTTATTTTATTTCTATAGGTAGAAACTCAATAAATCAAACATTTAAGAGGTATTCTGTAAAATATTTATCCAGAATGAAATTTTTCTTTAAAATCCAGTAAATCTGCGCCTGTGGTCCCAGCTACTGGGGAGGCTGAGGCAAGAGAATCGCCTAAGCCCAGGAGCTGGAGGTTGCTGTGAGCTGTGATGGGACAACACTCTACCAAGGGCAATAAAGTGATACTCTGTCTCTACAAAAAAAAAAAAAAAAATCCAGTAAATCTCAAGACTAGGTTTACTGCTTAACACTAGAGATTACAGTGTTGAATTCTGAACCTTGTCCCCCATACCACCATTGCCTCATCTTCCTTTTCTGAGGTCACTGAGGATTTTCGTAACTACTTAACAGATAATACTGCAATAAATGTGCAATAATTTAACTATTCCTCTTGTCCAAATGCTCTCTATTATTAGACATTATAGATAATGTTGCAATGAATCTTTGTTCATACATATTTATCCATACTTATCATTTTTTCTTCAGGTTTTAGTCTTAGATGAAACATTACTAGATCAAAAGTTAGAAATATGTTTAAGGTTCTTCATACAGATTGTTTTACCAATTTACATTCCCATCAGGATCAGTATGGGCCCCATTTTACCATATCTCTAACTGCAGAGTTTCAATAAAATGTTATTTTGTTAACTACCTTGTCAAAAATTTATTAATGTATTTTAAGTTTTCTGATTAACTAGTGAGGTTGAAATAGTTTTTCAAATATTCATCAGTCATGTGTTTCTTTTATGAATTACCTGTTTTTATTCATTTGTCTTAAAAAAAGGCTTTTTTTCTATCAAGCAGACTGTTCCACTTCCTACTAAAAGCCACGTTTTAAACTGATTATTCCAAGTACCCCCATGTGTTGTCTGCTTTCAGTTGTTTACTTTATCAACTTAAGTTAATTTTGGCTAAATTAATTTTGTTAAATCTATGTCTTCCTTTGATATTTTCCCTTCAAAGTTCACAATTTTGGTTTATAATTGCTAAGGATTGAGCATCAGTGGATTAAACCTAAAGATAGGGTTTAAGAATGAGGGTTTTGTTGCAGGAAGTTAGAAAGTCTCTTTTGCTATTAATAATATCTGTTCTACATTTAAATGAAAGTTTAGAAGGGTAAATATTTTGGTCTAATAAGTATATAACAAAATCTAGTAAAAGCAACTAGACAAATCAGTAAATAGGACTTGGATTCAGAATACTTGTATTCAAGTGCTGGCTCTAACACCCATTAACTGGAAGACTTTGAACTTCTTACTCTTATTCAATTCTCAGGATGTGTAAGTAATAGTAACAATTTAATACTTACTAAGGAGTTACTATATGTCAAGCACAGGTCTAAGAATTTTACTTTAAATCAACTTACTTAAAACAACTCTATTATTATAATCACTTTACAGAAGAGGAAAATATATGATCTAAAGAAATTAAATAACTCAACAAAACTCCCACACAATCAACTCAAATCGATTAAAGACTTAAATAGAAGACCTGAAACTATGGACCTATGAAAAGAAAATATTGGGAAAATGCTTTGGGACACTGGGCTGAGCAAGGACTTCTTGAGAAATACCTCCAAGCACAGGCAACCAAAGAAAAATTCAACAAACGAGATCACAAAAGCTAAAAAGCTTATGTACAACAAAGAAAACAATCAACAAAGAGACAACTCACAGAATGGGAGAAAATATTTGCAAACCACCTGACAGACAAGAGATTAATAACTAGCATACATTAAGAGCTCCAACAACCCACTATGAAAAAATCAAATAATGCAATTAAAAAACAAGCAAAGGATTTGAACAGACATTTCTCAAAAGAAGACACACAAATGGCCAACAGGTACATTAAAAAAATGCCTAACACCAGTCATCAGAGAAATATAAATCCAAACTACAATGAGGTATTAAACCATCCTAGTTATTAGGTCATTAAATAGGAAACATCCAATTTCTTTCTTTCTTTTTTTTTTTTTTTGTAGAGACTTTTTTTTTATCGCCCATGGTAGAGTGCTGTGGTATCACACAGCTCACAGCAACCTCCAACTACTAGGCTTAGGTGATTCTCTTGCCTCAGCCTCCCAAGCAGCTGGGACTACAGGCACCTGCCACAATGCCTGGCTATTTTTTTTTGCTGCAGTTCAGCAGGGGCTGGGTTTGAACCCACCACCCTCAGTATATGGGGTCGGTGCCCTACCCACTGAGCCACGGCGCTGCCCAGGAAACATCCAATTCCTAATTAAAAGTTTAATGTATTATATTCCAAACAAGAAACAGTAGAATTAAAGTGTGTGCCTAAACTAAAGACACAATTTTGCCATCTTAATGGTAGCTTATTTATGCTACCGTAGGAGTTCATGACCTGGAGAAACAAGTGGAGACGAAATCATAAAAGGCATTCCCACACCTTGTTGAGAATCCAATACTTTTCCTTAGAAGAAGTGGTCCAAAGCATGGAAGAAGTGGGAGTCAGATGGTGCAAGGTCTGGTGAACATGGTGAATAACAGTTTCCAAATCCACCTTCTGTAGTTTGAGTAGCACTGTTTGTGTGATGTACAGTTGAGCCTTGTCTTTCAGGAGTACTAGTCTGTCTCTACTGCCCAATCTTAGCTACCTAATCACAAGAATCCTCCTCATTTTGTCCAACTGGCTGCAGTACACATCTGCTGTAATCGACTGATCAGTGCTGAACCACCAGACATCATTAACCTTTTTGGCTGAATATCCAGTTTTGGACCATGTTTTGGCACTTCATCTTTATCCAACCAGTGTGCCAAACACTTGCAACTGTCAAAAATAATCCATTTTGGAGTGGGTATGGTGGCTCACCTATTGTCCTAGTACTACTGTAGGAGAGTAAGTGGGCAGACTGCTTGAGGTCAGGCAGGAGTTTGAGACCTGCCTGAGCAAGAGTGGGCTGTGCCCACTACAACCTGTGTCTCTACTAAAAATAGAAAAATGAGCTGGCAGCCGGGCACAGTAGCTCATGACTTGTAATCCTAGCACTCTGAGAGGCTGAGGTGGGTGGACTGCTTGAGCTCATGAGTTCAAGACCAGCCTGAGCAAAAGCGAGACGCTGTCTCTACTAAAAATTGAAACACTGAGTTAAGAGGATTCCTTGAGCCTGAGCTGAAGGTTCCTATGAGCTATGACACCACAGCACTCTACCCAGGGCGCCAGCTTAAGACTCTGTCCCCCCCCCCCCCCCAAAAAAAAAGACAGCAAATACATGGCTTGTGTTTTTAATCTAATCAGCCAATCTATGCCTCTTCAGTGGGGAATTCAAGCCATTGACATTTATTGAGATAACTGATAAGTGTGGTAGCGTTCTAGTCATCTTATTTTGTGAAAGTCCGTTGCTTAGCTTTGTCTTTTGCATCATTGTGGAAACTAGGTTCTGTCCTTTAATTTCTGGGTGCTTACTTTGCTGAAGGTCTATTGTGATGGTCAGTGTGTAGGACAGGTTGAAATATTTCCTGTAAAGCTGGTCTTGTGGCAAATTTCCTCAATATTTGCATATCAATAAAAGATTTGATTTCTCCATCAATTTTAAAGTTTAGTTTAGCGGGATATATAAAAACAGAGTTGGGCATTGTGGTGGGCACCTATAGTCCCACCTAACTCAAGGACTGCTTGAACCCCAGAATTTTAGGTTATTGTGAATTGTGCTAATTCCACAGCACTCTAGTCAGGGCAACAGAGTGAGACTTTGTCTCAAAAAAAAAAAAAAAAAAAAAATCTCTTTTCATCACACAATGGAGGAAAAGTTTGGTTTTATGTGACAGCAAGGAAGGCAAGTTTCGAGGTGATTTTTATTTTGACACTAATTTAATTCATGCAGAACCATCTATCAGCTTCTTTACCTTGTGAGTTTATTTCAAATGGTCCAATATTACTGGAATAGGAATGTCAAACCCTGCTGCTAATTCACATGTAGGCTGAGATGGATTTGCTTCAACTACAGCTGTCTGCCTTGCACTGGTTCCACGACAGAACTCAAACTTGAAAGAAACACAAATTGCTGACTTACCCATGTTTTACAAAAATTGTTGCACGTTTTTCAAAAAAATTTGAAAGATAGCCTCGGCACCCGTAGCACATGGTTACAGCTCCAGCTACATACACCAAGGCCAATGGGTTCAAACCTAGCCAGGGCCAGCTAAACAACAATGACAACTGCAACAAAAAATACCCAGGTGTTGTGGCAGGCGCCTGTAGTCCCAACTACTCGGAAGGCTGAGGCAAGAGAATCACTTGAGCCGAAGTTTGAGGTTGCTATGAGCTGCGATGCCGCAGCACAGTACCAAGGGCAACATAGTGAGACTGTCTCAAAAAAAAAAAATAATAATAATTTTTTTTGAAAGATAATCACAAGCCAAAACATGTGTTTGAAAGAATGAGCATGTGCCTTCACAACAAAAATAAAACAAGTATCAAAGTTAAAGGTCAGAGATACCAACTAACAAAATCAGTATTTAAGGAAATCAGACATTTCTTACTTAATAAACTAATACAGGCAATAATGAATGCTGGTGAGGATTTGGAGAAAGGGGAACTCTGGTACACTGTTGGTGAGAATGTAAATTCTTTTCCAACCACAATGGAGAACAGTATGGAGGTTCCTACTGCTAGATACACATCCAAAAGAAGGGAATTCAGTATACTGAAAAGATAACTGCACTCTCATGTTTTACTGCAGCACTATCAATAACACCCAAGATTTGGAATCAACCTAGGTATCTATCAACAGATGAATGGATAAAGAAATTATGGTACAGATGTACAATAAGATGTTATATTGTCATAAAAAAGAATGAAATCCTACCATTTGCAACAACATGAATGGAACTCGAGAACATTATTTTAAGTAAAATAAGCCAAGAACAGAAAGACAAATCTTACATGTTTTCATACATACATGGGAGCTAAATACGATGGTTATCAGAGTCTGTGAAGAATAGTGGGGGTGGGTGGGTGGATAAAGTGGGGAAACTTAATGGATGAAAAAATATAGTAAGACAGAATGGATAGTATTTGATAGCACAACAAAGTGATTATAATCAACAATACATTAAAGAATGAAATTATAATGTTCCTAACACAAAGATGGATAACTTCAATTACCCTGATTTGATTAACTCACAACACGTATGTCTCAAAACCTCACATGTACTCTATAAATATATATAACTACTAGGTACTCATAAAAATAAAAAATAATTTAAAAAACTATAAGAAGAAGAATTTTTTAAAGACCTCACATACAACTGTACAAATACAACCAGTATTTGAACCCAGGTTTTCTGCCTTTAGTGCCCCCATCCTGGCTCCTAACCACTGTCCTATATGGCTCTTTCATCTTTAAAACTGGAATGATACCATCTAACTCAGGTGTAGTTAAATGATTAAATAGGCAATATACACGAAAAACTTTATTATAAAGTGGTAAGCATAAGGAATAGTATTAAGGATTTTGTTTTAAATAACAACAAAACCTGATAGACACTTTGTATAATTTAAAATAGGTTATGGAATAATAAAAAGATGATAACAAATTCCTCAAAGCTTATGCTGTGAATTAAATAAAAGCCTTATAAAAATCTGTTAAAAATAACATGGCAGGGAGCCCATAGCTTCTGCTTTCTGGCCAGAATAAAAAATCCCTGCCTCAGGCTAGAAAAACAGACAATTTATTCCATGAAAATAATAGTGCAGGCCAGATGTGATGGCTCATGCCTGTACTCCCAGCTACTCAAGAGGCTGAGGTGGGAGGACTGCTTGAACTCAGGAGTTTGAGGCTGCAGTACTCCAGCCTGGTCAATAGAAAGAGAGACCCTGTCTTTAAAAAAAAAAAAATGTGCAAAGCATAATCCTTAGCAGGCCAAATGAGTTAATATGCCAAGTTAGAAGCCCCATGAAAACAAAGAGACACTTGGCTTGTCTTTTTTCCTCTTACATCTTGCCACTTCTCTCTGGCAAACAATAACATCTTGGTTACCCTTTCCTAGGACCTAAGATGCTATAGTCACTTCCTTTAACTATCCAAATCCTCTATGCCCTTTGAGGTGCATTTCAAGCCCCAACTTCAGAGTCACATTCATTAATTCATGTCTATAGTCTTCTCCACTCTGACCTCTCACTACCTTTTTTATTTTACTATTTATCTTTATCTCTGGTTACACTTTCTTATGTTGAGATATAATTCACATCCCATAAAATTCACCACTTAAAAGTATATTAATCAGTGGTTTCTAAAACTACATTCACAAGGTTGTAGAACCATCACCACTACTTAATTCCAAACTTTTATCACCCTAAAAAACAAGCCCCCATGTCTATTAGCAGTTATTCCCCCTTTTCCTTTCCCCACAGCTTCTGACAACTACTAATCTACTTTTTATCCCTATAGATTTATTTTTTATGGGCACTTCACATAGATGGAATCATACAATATAGTATGTGGCCTTTTGTATCTGGCTTATTTATGTTTTCAAGGTTCATTTGTGTTGCAGTGTGTGTCAGTACTTCATTTCTGAATGAAGGGCTGAATAACAGGCATTCCATTATGTGGACATGCCATTTAGTTTCTCTCTCATTAGCTTATGGCCATTATGTTGTTTCCACTTTTTGTATTGTTCTGCTTTTTGTTTATTTATATGAAAATTTGTATGTAAGATTTTCTGTAAATATGTTTCCAATTCTCTGGACATATGGTAACTCTATTTTTAACTTTCTGAAGAACTGTCAAACTGTTTTCCATCACAGCTGTACCATTCCATATTCCCACCTGCAATGTATGAGAATTCTAATCTCTCCATATCTTTGCCAACCCTTTTTATTTTACTTATTATTATCTTTTTATTATAATTACACTTACCTAGTAAGTGTGAAGTAGTTTCTCACTGTGGTTTGAGTTGCATTTCCCTAAGGACTCTGGTTACATTTTATGTGATATATATTCTTCTAATTAACAGTAAGCAGCAAATGTTTTCCTTTTTAAAGAATCAATTATTATTTTTTAGAGACAGGGTCTTGCTCTGTTGCCTTCTGGAATGCAGAGGCATGGTCATAGCTCACTGCAGCCTTTAACTCCTGGGCATACGCGATCCTCCTGCCTCAGCCTTCTCAGTAGCTAGGATTACAGGCACATATGACCATACCTGGCTAATTTTTTTTTTTTTTTTTGGTAGAGACAGGGTCTCACTACATTGCCCAGACTGATCTCAAAGTCCAAGCCTCAAGGGAACCTCTGCCTTGGTCTCCAAAAGTAAATGTTCTCTCTAGAGGAATATTTTATGCTTTACAAGTCATGTACAGTCTATGTTCTTTGTTTTTTGTTTCTTTCGAAAAAACCCTTTAAAAAGTAAAAGCTAGAATTAGCTTAAGGGTCACACAACACAGGCCTTGGACCACAGTTTGGCAACCTTCCATCTAATTGTTTCATAATTAGCCTTGCCTTCTCTATCAACGTCAACTTTGCTGAACGCAGGGCAATGATCGTTTTGAATTCTCTCATAGAGATTTGCACAGGGCCCGTAATACAAGAACAGAGATTTTAAAAATGTTTGAACTAAACTTCTTGCACAAAGCATGTCCTCTGTTGAAAAAAAGAATACCCACAAGCATTACAAAAAACAAAGCAACTAGTTTTTTAAATAACTGTAAGTACAAAGTCCTTTTTCTTTTTGAAATTGTATAGCTTAAGAATATTGTAAGAACTGGAGAAAGAATCTTTCACTCTAACCTATGAGTCAAAATTACAAACAACTGACTTGTTAAAATGACTTTCTGGCACCAGAAGGAAGACATACTTCTGAATCAAATATTTCTAAATCCCAAAACTACACACAGGATTAAAATTATAGTACTACATGTATAATGTGGCAGAACTTGCTATCTGCTCCTCTTACTTGATATATAGCTAAAACAAACAAACGACAAAAAGGTAGGAGCACAGAGGATGTTTAGGGTATGAAACTATAATGTGGATTCATGTCATTACATATTTATCCAAACCCACAGAATACACAACACCAAGAGTAAGCCATAATGTAAACTATGGACTCTGTTGATAAAGCGTCAATGTATGTTTATCAATACCACTTTGGTGGGGAATTGATAACGTAGATGGCTGTGCATGTGTCAGGGCAGGAGATATATGGGAAATCTCTATCTTTTGCTCAGTTTTGTTGTGACATATAAAACTGCTCTAAAAAAATTTAAGTCTATTTTTAAAAAAGATATATACTTCTGGCAAACGTAAAAAAAAAAAAAAAACCCAGCAGTTCCAACAATCTGAATTTTTCATTCTGGAAATTATAAGTAGATCATATAGAAGAAATGATTCTATAAAAAACTCTTTGATGTACTAGAATAAAAACTAATATAAGAAATAGCAAACAAAACTATCTTTGGGCAAGTAAATGAATTTCTTCAAAGCCCAGAGTTTTCATTTTTAAAAATGAGTGATACCGTGTGTCCTTTTTTTTTTACAGAATTGTGAAGATCAAATAAGACAAAATTTATAAAAATCATTCTCCAAATATTATTCATAATATTGTTAGAAGAATTCTAAGCCAAAACCAAGTTTTCAGCATCAAAATCAAGTATAGTATAACCAAGAGTTCTCTGGGTTTTCATAGTTACAACAAGTATTTTTCCTAATGCTCCTAATGACATCAGTGAACACTGTGGTAATTCTTTAAGCCTTTCTAACAGAGGAATGGAAATCAGCTCAAACTGGTCTCATACTCTAAATGGCATAAAGGTTAACCAAGTGTACAAAAGCATTCAGACCGGTTCCTCAGGTCTTAGGAATCTAAGACAATATTCATTCTTGAGCACCTTTAGATTATTCTAACTAAAAAGAATAATGCATTAAATATTCTCTTAAATACTAACCTGCTACTAAAACTTCTATGGGAAACAAACAGTAAGCTCAAAAATTAAGTCAGAGGGCGGTTGCCTGAGGCTCAGTGAGTAGGGTGTGGCTCAGTGAATAGGGTACCAGCCCCATATACTGAGGGTGGCAAGTTTGAACCCGGGCCCCGACCAAACCGCAACAACAACAACAACGACAACAAAATAGCTGGGTGTTGTGGTGGGCATCTGTAGTCCCAGCTACTCAGGAGGCTGAGGCAAGAGAATCCCTTAAGCCCAAGAGTTGGAGGTTTCTGTGAGCTGTGACACCACAGTACTCTACTGCGTCTCAAAATAAAATAATAATAATAATAATAAAATAAAAAATAGTGGGAGTATAAGAACAATCCTTAGAATGTCAAAAATACAGTATTTCTGTAATAAATAGTAAAATTTCCAGGCAACCACACACACAAACCCTAAACTAAATAGAAATTACATGTATGATAGGTTAACAGTGATTTTGATATAATACATCTACAAATAATGATTATAAAAGAATTTTTACATAGAATTAGTTCTAGACACCAAATACACCAGCTATTTTCACTTGAGAGAATTCTCAATACAGTATGGACTTGAAAGACTGATGTTTTCTGTAACATTCACATTGATAATGAGAAATTTCTTAGATCTGACCTATCTTAACTCTTCAACACATACAAGAGTATCAGAACAACAGCATATAAAGCTTATAAAATTTGGAAAATGCTACATATAAATTATGAAATGACCACCTCTTAAAGTTATGCTTGAATCTAATGCTTTTGAATGCTCATAATTCTCAAGATTCTTCAAAACTGAGTTACTACAATCTTTTGTTGTTACTGTGTAATAACTTAGCAATATAAATAACTTCACATTAGTTAAAAGATAGCAATCAATAAAATAATAAGTATTAAAATTCCTTATAAAAGTAAAGACAGCTTGCTTTGGGGCCTAGATTTGGAATAAGGATGTCACTGAAAAAAAGTATTTGCAGTCAAATCAAAAACCACCTGAACATAGGAGACACTTTAAGTATTACTAAAAGCCTTGAGGTTCAGAGTTGAAAGGAAGAAACAATTAAATATTTATGATTAAGTTTTCTAGAAGGTATAATCCTGCCATGTGTTAGATCTAGAGCCCTGATTGTAACATCTTACACTAGCAAGAAAAAAATGATTGACATAGAGTGAAATATCAACTTATAAGGCATACTAAGCACAACAAACATCCAGCCTTACCTCAGTATCTAGATAAATACAAAAAAAGATATTATATTTATCTTCTAAGTATGTGAGACAGTGAGAAGCAAAGGAAAATTAATAACCGCAATTTAACAAGAGAAACATTATAATTCTTTTTCTCAAAGTGTCAGCTTAATTAATGTTACCTTTGGGTAACAAAAACTTAGAAAAAGATAAATTTTAAAAAACTAGTTTCATACTGAGAAGGTGTCCCACTCTGATAGATGCACTCATTTTTTATTTCCTCAGTCTGCTTTTGATGAAATTTATTTACAAATTGTGTATCATGCTTAAAAAAAAAAAAAAAAAAAAAAAAGGAAGGGCAGTGCCTGTGGCTCAAAGGGGTAGGGCGCCGGCCCCATATGCCGGAGGTGGCAGGTTCAAACCCAGCCCTGGCCAAAAACTGCAAAAAAAAAAAAAGGAAAACTGACAGAATTTAAAGACAGACACATGCTCTCCAAATGAGAACAAAACATTATAGTTCTAACTAGCAGGTATCCCCTATTAATTGGGCAGAGGCATACTAGTAGATATAAACGTACTAAAATTAAAAAGCCTGCTAAATTCATGTTATGATATGAAAGAAAAAAGAAAGTATAGGAAAAAATTTGGTTACTTACTAGGGATTTTGTCAAAACTGGGGTGGTAGGAGATATAAAAGGAAAAGATTTACTTTTACAAGAATACCTTACTACCTTCTGTTATGCAAAAATGAGGGCAAAAAGAATTATGCAGTACAAATGACTCATGAAAAATGCTCCTGATCATTAAGAATTACTAGTAATTGTCTGAACTATTTTCTTTTTTCCCAGCACCTGACCTGATATAAATGTATGCATTGGTTTGATTAGCACAGATTTTCCACATCATTGAAACTTCACTTTGAGATCTTCAACTTCTCCCAGCCTATCGTCTCCATTCCTGTCTTCCTAAACCTGCACTCCAAGGGTGATCACCAATGTAACTTAGTAGTTAAGAACACAAACTTTGAAACTTACAATCACAGCCCTGCCACTTACTAACTCTATAATACTAGGCCAGAGTCTTAACTTTTCTGTGCCCCAGTTTTATGGTGGGGTTAATAGCGCCTTTCTCACAAGGTTATTTTGAGTAAATGAATTAGTATCTATAAAGCATATGTACATATTATGTCCTTCATAGACTAGGGGCTCTATAAAAGAATTATAACATCACCATCTGTGTCTGAGTCTTTGCTCAGACCCCGACATTCCATGTATTCCTGTTGTTTCACCACCAAATCAGCCAATAACACCAACTCTGAAAGAACCTTAAAATTTCTCTTCATTGCTAAAGAAAGTATCGTTATATAACTGATGTTTACTACAAGTTTAGTCTGAAATCTCCCCTGGACCCTCAGTACTGTGCCCAATCAATCCTTTTACCAATTTTTGCTCTACTTCCTCTCTCATTCCCTCCCCTTTCAATAAACTTACCAAGACCAGTTACTATCACCTTTTTTCCTTAACTTCCACTCAAAGGATGAGGTTGTCCCTCCTCACATTTAAGGTTAATCCTTCCACCTGGCCCCTTTACTTCTCCCTGCAATTCCTGTAAGCTAGAAATGTATAAGCTATACTTAACTCTGCTCCCAAATACAAATGATAGCCAAGCTGATTCTATGAACTTTGCCTCCTACATACTTCTTTAAACTGTTTATTTTATCCCTGTGTCCACTGTGTTAAGACCCTCATCATCTCTTAACCAAACTCCTCCAAGAGAAATCAAAGAGATTAAGGAAAATTAAGAGTATGCAAATATCAGAAGCTGAGGGAGGAGATATAACCTTTTTTTTTTTTTTTTTTTTTTTGCAGTTTTTGGCCGGGGCTGGGTTTGGACCAGCCACCTCTGGCATATGGGGCCGGTGCCCTACTCCTTTGAGCCACAGGCACCGCCCGAGATCTAACATTTTGATTGTTTTTCAGCCTCAGTCATACACTCCTCAAATCCATCCTCCAATATAAGCCAAAATAATTCACTTTAAATGCAATTTTGATTATCGTGATTTCTTTGTCTAAGTTCCTTAAATCGTTTATACTACCCTCTCCTTATAAGTTCTTAACCTTTCTAATTAAAAGACTAGCTCCTCTTCACACCAAACATGGAGGTACCTGAAGGGATATAAGAACTTCTTGCAATGTTCTGCAAAACACAACAAAACCAAGCCTTTTAAAAAGCATAGAGTTTTCTAAAGAGAGAAAACAGTCCAAAATTTGGTCAAAAATTTCAGATTTTCAAAGGGGGCTGTGATCCCCCTCCAATTAATTATTCTAGAGGATAAGGCCCAAGTTCATTATCAGGGCTCCTAATGGTCTACATGATCTGGCCCTGATCCAGGTAAAATTGGTAAAAGGACTGCCCATTGTTTTGGTGATAGCATCCTCTCTGTTGGGAAATAATGCTTGTCTCCCTGAATGCAGTCTGAATGAGAGTATCAATAAGGTATCTCACCCTCTACTGGGCAAGCAAGACATGTAGCTCAAACTCAAGCCAGATCAATCAGGCTGCCTTTCTGAGGAAGCTAAATTTTGAGCAGAATGATGGAAAATGACTACAGGTACTTTATTATGTCTGTAATACACTAAAGACACTGTTCCTTACTGCTACCTAGTTCCCCACCCCTGCAAACTACTCTGGTTCTTCTTAGGACTTCCTGAGGTCTAGTTGCTCATTTTTACTTAAATTCTGTTATTTAAGACACCTTCAAATAAACATTTTCCTTCTTCAATCAACCATTTTAGTCATATGTTCATCCTCAAATATATATTGAACCCTGTGATCGTTAGTTGTGTCAAAAGTTACTCAAACAAATAGCAATGTAGGTATTTCTGTGTAAGTATTATGTAGATGTGGTTAATATCTACAATCAGTTCACTTTAAGTAAAGGAAATTATCCTCAACTATACGGGTAGGCTTATCACTCAGTTGAATTAAGGCTGTTCAAGAGGCCTTAAGAGCACAACTGAGGTTTCCCTGAAGAAATTCTGCTGCAAGACTCCATTATCAGCTCCAGCTGGAGAGTATATAGCTTTGCAGGACTGCCCTGTAGATTTGGGATTTGCCAGCTCCCTACAACTGTGTAAGCCAATTCCTTGAAATAAATCTTTTACATTTTTATATAATCTCTGTGTGTGCATGTGCACATGTATTTTTGTTACTAATTCTGTAGGTATCTGTCCGGTTCCCTACCTAATGGAAACATCTAATACACTGGTGCTAAAGACAAGCATGGGTATTCATTTGTTTGTAGGTGTGAGTATGAGACAAAGAAGCCAGCTTCATACACACTAAAAAAAATTTAAGTTAAATTTTGCATCAAAGAATAAAATCTCTAGTGAGTAAGAAACATAGCAATGTTTCTGTGGATTGCAAAGAACCCTAAACATAGTTATTTATGTCATTATTCGGTAAGACAGTCAACAAAGTTTCACTGTTTCATATGTGTTAATAAACAGTTTTTAAGTTCAAAGGTGTGAATAGAATTTAAAAATTCTAAATGTGATGCCAGAAAAATAATTTTCCAAATTACTCCAAAGTACAGGCAAACTAAAAAATGAAGGCATGCTAAAGAACAACAAGGTGCCTAAAATAGTTGTTAGAATGCGTAGGTTCCTCTCTTCTACTTAGGGGTCAATCAACCATGGCTCACAGGTCAAATCTGGCCCACTGACTGTTTCTGTGTAGAATAGTTTTTATATTCTTACATAAAGTAAGCACAGCTATAGTCATTTGTTTACATATGGTCTACAGCTACTTCCACCTAGAAAAGTTAAATCTTTTCAACAGACCATACAACCCTAAAAACTTGCAATGTTTACTATCAGATCCATTACAGAAAAAGTGTGCTAATCTTTACTCTAATTTATCAGAGGAACCATTAACTTCAGGAGAAATGGCTAAGAAAAGTGTAAGAAATGTTTAAAAAGAGGACATAAGAAAAGGAATAAATCAATTGAAACATTGCATTCTGGCCATGTGCAAAACGGTTTTGAGTATCTTACATGACTTAATATTTTTAATCCTGACAACATTTCTATGGGTGGGGACTATCATTCCCACTTTTGTTGTCCAAGCTCAATAGACATAAATTATAGAAACAGATTACATTCCAAGCAGTTTGGTTCCATCATCAGTGTACTTAACCACAATACCATACTGTCTTATCAGTCATCTTCTTGTCTATCTAATCTGCATTCCGCAAATGATGTCGATTTTAAGGAAAATCCTTAAATTCTACGGAAAACCAACAAACTTTGTGGATAAGCCAACACTGGAATAAATTAGAAGTTTTTCACAGTGCATTTCTTAAAGAATTTGATTATAGGGCGGCACCTTTGGCTCAAAGGAGTAGACTCTGGCCCCATAATGCTGGAGGTGGTGAGTTAAAACCCAGCCCCGGCCAAAAAAAAATGCCAAAAAAGAATCTTAGAAACCTGATTTAAAAAAAAATTTTTTTTTATTATAAAATCCTATGCATATATATTCCTTCTTGAAGGCAGAAAAACTGGGGGATGTGGTCCCTTGAATTCAATCATTGCCTTCCATTAAACTATGCTTGAACTCAAACTCAGGCAAACTTTTATTAGCAGGCTAATAGAAAGGATATTCTCCTCCCACATGCCTGTCTCATTATAACCAATTAATTAAGATTCTGGATAGTGAAGCCAGACAGAGACATTTCTCAAAGCTCCCCAGTTTAACATATAACCAAGCCACGGTTGAGATCCATTACACTGTATTTCTCTCTTTTCAAGGATAGTAATAATAAAAAGAAGTGAGGGGAGGAACAAAAATAAAGATGAAGGAAACTTGACAAAACTTAACTTTGAAGAATTGACTTTTTATTTACTAGCATGCTAATATAAAACATTTTTACTCTTCATGTCTCACATGTACATTTGAAGAGTTAAAGAAAAAGCACATGTAAAAACAAAACCAATTATTTCTGTATATGCATACGTGTTGTTTTTACAGCACATGTATATAAAGGTACATAGCAAACTTATAACCATTATTACTGCTTCATGTGTATTTTTTTGATCTTTTGCTTAATCTATTTAATCCTTTTACGATTTATTTAATAAAAATGAATTAAAAAAATAGTGTGACTAAAAGGATGTCAAAGATTACTAACACTTTAAATATGAAAATAATTGTTAAAAGGGCTAGGAAAAATTACTTTATCAGAATACAAAACATTAAAATAAAATCTCCCAACCAACTTCTATATACAATGGAGATGTATTTTCTAACAAACCTACTGAAGAACCCTTGCTACAAAGTGGCTATGTTACTAACTAATGTCTTACTGGTATTAATTTATCACAATAAATTAGTGAGGGGTAAAATATTTTACATAATGAGAAGAAAATGAAAATATCTCAAGTTTTATAAAATATTTATGACATACATTCTAATTTTTATAATAATTCATAATAATCTCACATAATATTTAATTAAAATCAAATATCCTCCTTACATGGAGTATTCATTTAAGTGAATATTAAGTTCTAATATGGCTTCAGTCTTTAGAAACAAAGTAATGACAGTGGATAAAGCTGTTTCTAGGCTGGGTGCAGTGGCTCACACCTGTAATCCTAGCACTCTGGGAGGCTGAGGTGGGTAGACTGCCTGAGCTCACAAGTTCAAGACCAGCGTGAGCCAAAGCAAGATCTCGTCTCTAAAAATAGCCAGGCATCACGGTTGGCACCTGTAGCCCCAGCTACTTGGGAGGCTGAGGCAAGAGAATTAATTGAGCCCAAGAGTTTGAGATTGCTGTAAGCTATGATACCAAGGCACTCTACTGAGGGCAACAAAGACACTGTCTCAAAAAAAAAAAAAAAAAAGGGTGGTGCCTGTGCCTCAGTGAGTAGGGAACCGGCCCCCATATATCAAGGGTGTCAGGTTTGAACCCAGCCCCAGCCAAACTGCATTAAAAAAAAAAAAAAAAGAAAAAGAAAAAAAAGAAAAAAGTTGCTGTTTCTAAGCAATCACATAGCCTTCGCCAAAGGTCTAAAGTCATACTGAGTTTTAACACTTGAGCATGGGTTATCACTTATTTGCAGCTATGATTCTCAGATAAAAGACTCAGTTTCATATACATTCACAAATCATTTAAGTTAAATTTTGTATCAAAGAATAAAATCTGTAATCTGGTTGAAATGTTAATATTTGCATTTGCAATGTTAATATTTACGAACACATTGTAAAACAAACAAAACCCCCCAACACTACATGAAGAAAAACAGTTGGTTTTTCACTGTGATGAAGACCCATAACCCAAAGCAAGGTAAATCTTTAAAATGAGTCTAACCTAGCTGTGGTGGCAACTCAACTCCAAGAGAAGCTAGTAACAGAAAACTGTCCTGTCTTAACTGCCTAGGTTCTGACTACTATTTATTATATTTATTATGATTAGTCTTCATCCTACTAGGGAAAACAGTACTGTCAGGAGAGATTTTTAATTACAAAGGTAAACTAACTTTTCTAGAACAACAAAATCATTTAAAAATCCCACTACTTGTGTCCCAAGAAAACTTATACGTATTATTACAGTCACTAATAACACCAGAATCAACATTCAAGAATTATTATGAATGATGTGAGTAGCTAAATTTAATGTACAAATAGCTCCCCCCAAAAGTTAGTGCTTTTTAAAAGATTAAAAACATCTCTACTTTAAGCATGGTTTTTTTTGCAATGTTTACTTATTTCTCATAAAGAAACCTGAGAATTCAGGTTTTTTTGAATTCAGCCAAAATACTGGATTACAAAGCTATAAAGCAAAATACTGGATTACAAAGCTATAAAGATCAAATGCTGATTCACAGAAGTGTTACCTCATAAAAAAACATAAATAACTCTGAAGACAGTACATAAACATAGCAACTCTATAAAAATAAGCAGAAACATAATATGAGACACCTAAAATAAGCACATACCCAGAAAGGTAAAAGAGAATATATCTCTTTTAAAAAGAATTAAAGCAGAGAGATTCTAAGTCCAATATGCATCAATCAATAAACCAAAGATTAAAAAGGCATATCTGACAGAAAACATAGTTCCAAGAAGTCCCAGAAAGCTCACAACTCAATAGTTTTTTTGTTCACTATGCAACTCAGAGATGCTTTTAGAATTCTGAATTACTGCCAGGCACTAAAAGTTCCCAAAAATCTATATTATCCTAGTTTAGTTAAAACACATATACTTGTCTTTCAAAAGAAAACCAAAACACCAAAAACCTAGCCAAAATTAAACTGCGACGTACAATCTAAAAAACATAAAGGCACAGTTGTCTACTTATTAGGACAGTTTATATTTCCAGATATAAAAGTGTAATACTGTAAAGCTATATAGTACTTAAAATCTGGTATGAAGGCTCAGCGCTCCTAGAACAGTTGTTATGGCGCCGGCCACATGCATGGAGGCTGGCGGGTTCAAATCCAGTCTGGGCCGGCCAAACAACGATAACAACTACAACCAAAAAACAGAGGCATTGTGGCCAGTGCCTACAGTCCCAACTATTTGGGAGGCTGAGGCAAAAGAATCACATAAGGCCAAGAGTTTGAGGTTTCTGTGAGCTGTGATGCCACGGCATTCTACCAAGGGTGACATAGTGAGACTCTGTCTCAAAAAAAAAAAAAAAAGAGGGGCGGTGCCTGTGGCTCAGTGAGTAGGGCGCCGGCCCCACATACCGAGTGTGGCAGGTTCAAACCCAGCCCCGGCCAAACTGCAACAAAAAAATAGCCGGGCATTGTAGCGGGCGCCTATAGTCCCAGCTGCTGGGGAGGCTGAGGTAAGAGAATTGCGTAAGCCCAAGAGCTGGAGGTTGCTGTGAGCTGTGTGACACCACCACCACGGCACTCTATGGAGGGCAGTAAAATGAGACTGTCTCTACAAAAAAAAAAAAAAAAAAAAAAAAAAAAGAGTAAGCAAATAAAGGAATGAAAAAATAGATAACACATAAAGATGTTAGCATATACTTTCAATTCTTAAATGACCCAGCAATTCTATTACAAATCAGAATTTATGACACAGAAACAAACAAGCAAAGATGTATGCAAAAAACAAAATAAAAAGCAAAATATCATTCAGTAGAATGGACAAATTATTCCACATCAGTTTAAAAGAAAAAAGAAAGAATTCTTTTACAGTGGTATGAAAAGAAGACCACAATCTCCTAGGCAAAATATATTAGGTAACAAAGCAATTTGCTACAGTTAAGGTACAATGTATTCTTCTTTTCAAAAATATAGATATAGCTATACATAGTTTTTACACAAAATATATAGCTTTTTTATTAGGATATAGAGGAAAGGACTGGACAAATATTCATTTTAACGGTGACTGTCCTTTGGGAAACAGACTTTTACTTTTTAAGTTACATATACCAAAAAATATTAAAGTATACAGAATAACTCTACTTCCTGGAATTCATCATAAGGAAATTATTAAGGATACATAGAAAAATTCAACCACAATGATATTCACTGCAGAGCTTTTACCACATACAAAAATTGAAAACTATGAAAAACCATTTAACTAAATGATGGTAAATTCACACAATGGAATACTATGCATCATATTATTTATCCATTAGATATGATACAGTTAAAATACATCTGTCATGAAAAATTCACAGTACAGTAAGATGAAAGAGAACACAAAATATATCTGATTTCATTTTTGTTATAGAAAAAACATTAATGCACCAAAAAGTTATCAGGCTGAGAGGTTAAATTAAAGGTGACTTTTCTTTTGGCTTATTGCATGCATTTTCAACAGAGGCAACATGGTCCCCTGTGAGGTTGAAAGTGACTCTCGAGGCCAAAAAATATACCTTACTCTTTTAGTGTATAATGCATAAATACACATCCAATACATTAATATATTCATGAGGGAAAAATTTGAAGAAAATATATAAAAAGGGTGAGAAAGTGATAATGATAAAAAGGTTGACAAACATTGCCTCATTAGTACTTTCTCATTTCTTTCTACAATGAACTTGGTATTACTTGGGTTTGACCTAAGTAATCTATGTATATTTAACTAAGTAAAAAGGTAAAATGGAACACACAATGGTAAATTAAGACATTATTAATTTTCATTACTAAATACAAAATGTACTCTTTTATTCCTAAGGCTTTAAAAATATAATACTAAAAATGAAAACATTAGGAGAAATAAATTAAGTATTGCATCAGAATCATCTGAGGATCACCTAGAAGAGTAAAATACAGCTTCCCAGGCTCTATCCCAGACCTATAAAATCAATAGTGAACTATGGGGTGCACATTTTAAGGCACAGGAGTAGCTTTGATTAAAGCAGGAACACTTACATCATCATACCACTCCATGGACATATGAAATCCAGACAGATAGATATATTTTAACTTGGTCTAAGAAATTCTTAAAATTATGTACCATGTTGAAGTGATTAAAAATAAGAGCCAAGAAATCTGAGATTTCCCATTAAACTCCTCCCTTTCCTTTAATGAACTCAAAAGTTCAAATTTGTTCACAAACTATCAAACACTACCTATTATTATCTCTACTATAAACAAGATATTGTGAAGAATAATTTATTACTGTAGTATTGTAGAAAAGCAAGAGTTTATCTAAACCTGCAAAAACCAGCATTAGCCATTGGCTTTCTCTGGGTACTATTATTCACAAAGAAACAGTTTTTAATCCTATGATGAAAATTAAGCAAGGAGAAAACAAAAGTCATTGTTTGGTAATAAAAACTGGGATACTGCCAGCTATACCCAATCCTTTAGTCACCAGATTTGTTTGCACATCAACCTTGAAATATGCAGGATTCAAAATTTTGTTGTTTACTAAATTATAAAATTCCCAAGTTAAATACTTTAGGTCTAAAATATTAACTCATGAATGATAAAGATTTGTTGTGTACATAAATAGTGAAACTACTTAAGTGCACAGCTAATAGTCCCACTTAACCACACAAGTTTGTGCGACAAATATACAAGGTTGATCAAAATAGGGGATACTAAGTGTAAGATACTCTACCAGTCCCTAGGGATCTTCTACTCCAATTCTTAGAGGCATCAATGCCAACTTTTTGGTGAGCAATAATATTTAAGTGCTTTTTGTATGTCAGGCATACTTATTTTATCCTCAAATAAGTCTGAGAAATAGATATTGTTCCTCTTCCATTTTACAGATAAGAAAACTAAGAAATAAAGAGGATATGAACAGCTGGTAAGTACTATATACAAATTTTTGCCAAGTTTTTTGTCTGCTGGCCACAAATACAGTATCAAGTGACCGAATATTCAAAATGAGATTTAGCATGCCATTTATATAAATAAGTTCAAATCCTATAAATAGTCATACGTAAAAATATACATGAATGTAACTAAGGCACCCCTAAGTCAGAAGAATAAAAAAGGTTTCCGAGGCATGATATCAATAGGGCAAGACCTTTCCTGTTTCTCTCATTCCCTATGGAGAAAATGACAACTCACTTTTGCTTCTGTTTTAAAGTACAAACGTCAGGCTCAGCACCTCTAGCTTAGTGGCTAGGGCACCAGCCACGTGCACCAGAGCTGGTGGGTTTGAACCAGCCCCAGCCTGCTAAACAAACAAACAAACAAACAAACAGCTGGGTGTTGTGGCGGGCACCTGTAGTCCCAGCTACAAAGGAGGCTGAGGCAAGAGAATGGCTTGAGCCCAAGAGTTTGAGGTTGCTGTGAGCTGCGACACCACAGCACTCTACCAGGGCAATGTAGTAAAACAAACACTGTCTCAAAAATAAATAAATAAATAAATAAGTAAAGTACAAACTTCTACCGTAACACGTAATTCCATTCCAGAAACTCTAATTCATTTGTAAAGCCGTTAAACTCATTTTATCCCCTAATAATCTTCATCATTAAAAGTTTACTCTATAATGAATTCATTTTAAAACTTTTATTATTTTTTCACCCTAAAATATATATGGACAATGCATAAAGTTCATAAAACAAAAAGTTTAAGGAAGAAAATAAAATGCACGGGTAATCTCACAACTTGGAGATAACAACTTAGGTCCTTTGGTGTTTGTTTCTTTTAGTCTGTATTCCACACATGAACATGTATTTTGTAAAAATAAGTAACCAAAATCATAATATATAAATACTGGTCATCTGCTTTGTTCTCTTAACAAAGCACTTTAAAAAAAAAAACAGTGCAATCACAAGAATGGAGAAGCAAGAATCCAATATACTCAATCCTAATTAATATGAAGGCAGTAGATGATCTAATCCAAGGGGAGTAGGGGAAGGAGGGAGAGGCGAGAGGGGAAGTAGGAGGAGGATGGGGGTCAAGGTATATGACACACCTCTTAGGGATGGGACACATTTATAACAGGGATTTTACTTAACAAATGCAATCAGTGTAACCTAATCCTTTGTACCTTCAATGAATTCCAAACCAAAAAATAAAAAAAATAGTGCAGATAAATGCAATTTTCTGATTTTCTATGAAACACTTTGACTCAAAGGACCAAAAAAATAGTTTAGTATGTTGAGAAATTTAACCATAAGGTGGGAGGGGATAGTTGGTCCTTCACAAAGAATATTCTCTTTTTCAAGTTATTTCAATGTTTTAAAAAATCATTTCTAAGTTTTACTGATAGGAATTTTCTTTGCACTACTAAAACCATCACATGTCCTTCTTCAGTATGTCAACACCCAGGGAACACCCATATGGTTATGAAAGTGTTAGGGTTGCAAAATATCAAAACTATGACAATTCGCTATAAGACACAAGCTCAGCCCAGTACACTTGAAACTAAGCAGAGCTAGTTAAGAGAACCACAAAGCAATGTTTCTTTATATCCAGTTATCTAAAGCCCATTATTGCTTATGTAACACATGTAGGCAGATGGCACTGAGTGCTGACATGATCTCAAACTTGTTCTATGGATGACAGCAGTCCAAATCGAAAAGCATAGGGGGACTAGCAGAATCACCACATCATCTAAAATCCCCCTACTCATGGTTTCAATTGCAGATTTTAATTGGTTATTGAATAATAATGCTGTCATATTCCAATGTAAAAATTATAACATTTGAGTGCAATACTGGTCAGGTGTTACTAAATAATTCTTTAAAATGCAAAGGGATATTTTACAAATGAAGTTTGTCCCAGGTGTGAAATGCAGAGTTAAAGGCACAGAAACATCTTCAAAGAGCATATGTTATTTGACCAATTTCGACCTCCTATATAGTCCAAGACTTCTCATTATTTGAATGTAAAAGAACCACTAGGGTTGGTGCCTGCAGCGCAGTGGTTACGGCGCCAGACATATACACCCAGGCTAGCAGGTTCGAACCCAGCCCGGGCCAGCTAAACAATGACAACTGCAACAAAAAAACAGCCAGGCGTTGTTGTGGCAGGCACCTGTAGTCCCAGCTACTGGGAGGCTGAAGCAGGGGAATTGCTTAAGCCCAAGAGTTTGAGGTTGCTGTGAGCTGTGATACTACAGCACTCTACTGAGAGCGACACAGTGAGACTCTGTCTCAAAAAGAAAAAAAAAAAAAAAAAAATAACCTAATATCTAAAAATCTAAACATACAAGTAAAAGTGGGTCTGATTATAAGACCTTCCCAAATCACTTGCCCATGTTTTTTCATAAGTTCGATATCCTTAATTAAATTTATGAAAGTTCTGCCAACATCAATTTTTAGAGATAAATGGCTTTAGCAGCAGCTCACACCTGTAATCTCAGCACTTTCAGAGCTATGACTGGACCACTGCACACTCTAGTCCTGGGTAACAAATTAAGACCCTGTCTCAAAAACTAAAAGTCTTAAATTTATTACGGTATTAGTTAATCTGTAGAATTAAAAACTATAAATATGAGATTAAGAGATCTCAGAGTCCTAGTCTGTGTCAGTACAGACATCAGTTGACTTTTAAAAACCCTTTCATTATATATTTCTTTAAATCCTACTAACCATTAAATATGACTTATATTTTTGAACAAATCATATATGTTAACATATTAATCAAAGACATAAACATAAACATGCCCACCTATGACAGTCAGACATTAGGTAGATAACTAATGTTGGCTACATAAACATTTTTTATTGAGACCAGGTCATGCTCTATCACCCCAGCTAGAGTGCAGTGGTGTCATCATGGCTCAATGCAATCTCAGACTCCTGGCCTCAAGTGATCCTCCTGCCTCAGCCTCCCAAGTAGCTGGGACTATAGGTGCATACTATCATGCCTGGATAATTTTTTTTTTGTTTTTTTTTGGTAGAGATGGGGTCTTGCTCTTGCTCAGGCTAGTCTCAAATTCTTGGCCTCAGGGAATCCTCATGTCTTGGCCTCCTAAGGCACCAGTATTATAGGCATGAGCCACTAGCTTGCCCAACATACACATTTTGACTACTGTTATTCCATCACTATACTTCAAAATACTATAGTAAAGTTTTTAATGGTAAAAATAATTAAGAGATATAAACAGAACCAAAAGATACCAATTGTGATTATGAAGGTGAATAAAGGAGATTTTTTTAAGATGTAAGCTAGGCTCGGCGCCTGTGGCTCAAGAGGCTAAGGCACCAGCCACATACCCCTGAGCTGGTGGGTTCAAATCCAGCCCGGGCCCGCCAAACAACAATGACGGCTGCAACCAAAAAATAGCTGGGCGTTGTGGTGGGCACCTGTAGTCCCAGCTACTTGGGAGGCAGAGGCAGGAGAATTGCATGAGCCCAGGAGTTGGAGGTTGCTGTGAGCTGTGATGGCACAGCACTTTACCCAGGCTGACAGCTTGAGGCTCTGTCAAAAAAAAAAAAAAAAGATGTAAGCTAACAATACCTACGAGAAAATTACATTAAGTGTCTGGTCTTTATTTCCCACCTCAGAATTTTTACTATGTGATTTACTGGGAACAACTTAAACATCATTGGTGAGGGGTGTTACAGAAAAGAAAACACAAGTGAAGTCACTTAATTACTTCTGAAGAAATTTCCTAGACTCACTGAAAAAAGGATTACAGAGGCAGAGGCAATCTTGTGTAATTTACTTTTGTTCATTCACTTATTCATTTATGCATGCATGTAAGCAAGATACAAATATTTACTGATCATCTTTTCTCTGCTTTGTACTACAGAAATTCTTTCTTCTGGAAGTTTAGTCTTAGTGTGAGCCTCTATAATTAGAGCTGTATCAATTTTCATAAACTATCTAATTACTTTGAATTTCATCACCTGCAAAAATTGGACATAACAATATCTACTTCATAGATTTGCTGTACAGATTAAATGGGATGAAAGAGGTCTACCTTCAAAAACATATAATATTCGTTGCCTTCTCTCCGTAGGTCTCCCTAGAGGTAATGGACATTTATCAATGGTTCCCAACCTTCCTAAGAAAAATTTCTGGGCAGCGCCTAGGGCTCAGTGAGTAGGGCGCCAGCCCCATATACTGAAGATGGTGGGTTCGAACCCAGCCCCAGCCAAACTGCAACAAAAAAAAACAGCCGGGTGTTGTCGCAGGTGCCTGTAGTCCCAGTTACTTGGGAGGCTGAGGCAAGAGAATCGCCTAAGTCCAAGAGCTGGAGATTGCTATGAGCTGTGATGCCACAGCACTCTACCAAGGGCGACAAAATTAGACTCTGTCTCTGAAAAAAAAAAAAAAAAAAAAAGAAAGAAAAGAAAGAAAAGAAAAATTTCTTTTATTCTCTATGGATCCTATGTATTTAAAGATTTTTGTCTACCCAACTTTATTAATCCGATAAGTAAAGGCTAATCAGAACTCCCACACTGTTGGACTTAACTAATGAAACTCAATACTAGGTTCTTGAGAGGCAAGATGTTATAATGAAATAATGTTATTTCATTAACAACCTGCAAATCATTACAATATATGGTAATGATTTGAGGTAATTAGCACCAAATTATATAGACTTGAGTCAATATAATTATTGGTCAAAGAAAAGATGCAAAATATTTTATCTGTATAAATCTATTAGAGCAAATATACAATTTTCAGTAGATTCTTTACAATATTAAAAACAATTCCTTCCTATGTCAGCAGACCCCTAGGAAATACATAATTTACAGACTATAAGTTAGTGATTTTGTATCTCTACAAAAACTACTCATTACCATACAGATTTGTTTCAAGCCCCTATAATTTGTAACACCATCTTCAGATCCAAAAGTTATATATATTTATCCATAAAGAGATATAATAATATCCAGTGTCTTCCCTTTACATTTATTTATAAGAACAAAATCCAAATCCTGTGTGATTTGCTCCCTACCAATCTAATTTTCCCTGCCTGTGGTAACAAGGGCCTTCTTATTCCTCAAATATGACTATCAATATCTATTTTCCACCGTAGGGCCTTTGAACAACTGGGCCTTCTACCTGGTTGACTCTGGCAGGGATGTAGTGTTTTGTCATTCAAATCAACACCTCAGGGAGTTTTTCTTCAACACACAATCCCCTTTTATCATTCTATCATTTTACTTTGCTATAGTTTTTTCATGGCAATTGGGACTTCTGAAATTATCTTATTTACTTGTTTGTTTACTGTTTCTCTATACTACCACCAATCCTTCACTGGTATAAAAAGCTCCATAACAGCACATCTTATTCACTGCTAAGTCTCTGGTTCCCAGAATATTATCAAGCACCCAACAATCACTCAGTATTTGCTGGATGACTAATTAAACTATCTTTTTTTTTGTGAATGACTGGTTTTTACATTTAACATTCAAAATAACTGTTTGAAGAGAATTAAGGGGAAGAAAAAACTTTTCATAAGGAGAGGAAGAAAAATGTACACAACATCCTATTCAATAAGTGGCTTCATTTTCTTTTATTTTAATCCATTTCAACAGAAGGATGTAAAAGTCTTTTCATGCGTCAGACACTTCATATGGTACCTTATGTAAAACCTGAATGAACTATCTTATAATATAGTGGTTTTCAACCTTCTGAATCCCGCGACCCTTTAATACAATCCCTTGAGTCGTGACCCACAGGTTGAGAACTGCTGATATATATAATAGTATACCATGAACTGCTAGATATTTAATCTAATAAGTTATTCTTCCCGCTAAGGCACAAGCAGGTTTTTAAGAATGTTAAGACATAAAGACACGCCCTCTTAGTGATAGTGCCAGAATGGACCAAACCAGGGAATATCCTGTTCTCTCAGCTATTGGTTGAGGGGACTGGTAGGGATAAAGAGAAATAGTGATCAATACTAGGAGAATGACTGTAGCTCTGATTTTTGCTCACAAACAGGGAGAAATGTCCTCATAGGTTTATTCAAAATACTCAACTGGAATGTTACAAGTTGTGACATTAAAACATTATTTTGGGCTCAGCACCTGTAACACAGTGGTTACAGTGCCAGCCACATATGCAGAGGATGGAGGGTTTCAACCCAGCTTGGGCCAGCTAAACAACAATAACAAGTGCAACAAAAAATAGCCAGGTATTGTGGCGGGTGCCTATAGTCCTAGCTACTTGGACTGGGAGGCTGAGGCAAAAGAATTGCTTAAGCCCAGGAGTTTGAGATTGCTGTGAGCTGTGATGCCACAGCACTCTACTGAGGGTGACATAGAGAAACTCTCAAAAAAAAAAAAAATCATTATTTTGAATATCTGAGGTCCCTTTTGTAAATGAAATCATCATTCAGTTGACCAGATGTGCGCTTTTGTAGTTTTGCATAAGAAAAACATGAAGTCTAAGTAATCGTAACACACAAACACACATACCATTCCACACTCTATTTGCTACATTTGCTTATTAATTTCAAAATATTTTCAAGGACACTTTTAAATGGAAGAGATCTGAATAAAAATAACTAATAAGGAATTTATTTCTGAATTTAGAAAATATTTGAAAACTAAAAAATATTAAGAAAGGTATGACAACTCACTGGTTAAAAAAATGCTAATATCTGGCTCGACGCCTATAGCACAGTGGTCACAGCTCCTGCCACATACACCCCGAAGGTGGTGGGTTCGAACCTAGCCCAGGCCAGCTAAATGACAATGACAACTACAACAAAAAATAGCCGGGCGTTGTGGTAGGCACCTGTCCTCCCAGCTACTTGGGAGGCTGAGACAAGAGAATCACTTAAGCCCAAAAGTTTGAGGTTGCTGTGCTGTGACAGCATGGACACTCTACCAACAGTGACATATTTGAGACTTTGCCTCAAAAAAAAAAAAAAAAAAAGCTAACATCTTGGAAGTATCACAATCTTGAATTTTAAAAAAATTGAAGGTTGCTTCTTTTTGTAACTGGAAGATAGTAAGTTCATAGTTCACATGAGTTTACTTTATCAGTCAAAAAAATACTCTTATATCAATCTGGCTAACTGGCTTATATATTATTCAGCCAAGTGGAAAGTACAAGTAGAGCCTCAAAATGGCATCTACAAACTCATTTTTTTTTAAAATTAGGAAATTAAGGGATAAGAAAAAGAACAAGAATTCTAGTAGTATTTTTTTTTATTTCCTATTTTTTGTTTGGTCCATATTCTACTTCCTTTAGCATTCTAAGCTGCCTAACACGTAAGTGTATATTCCACTTCTCATAACATCTACTCACACAACTGGTATTTTTAAAATCTAGCAGTAATCATGAATGTTACAAAAACCACATGCAGAAGATTTTCACCTTACAGTGAAGAGTTTTAAGATAATATCTCCAGAAATACAAAGTCTAAAAGTAAGGATGCTCTTGTTAACCAAGAATTCAAAATGCTAACTAAAAAAAAATTTCTGGAGATTACACATAAGTTTTTTAAAAAAGGTTCAACATATGCTTTTCACTGATGAAATGATAGGAATCTTTTACTCTTCAATTAAGGAAAAAAAAAAAAAAAGGGTAGTACTGAGTCCTATCTTCTCTCAAAGGTTGCCTAAGTACATGTAGCCTAAATCTTAGACTGTTTCTTTTAAAATTTAATCTCCTAATCGAATACACAGAATTTGACAATGGTGATTCCCACCTTCCAATCTTGCCTTATGTGTTATTAATCCATCCTCACTGTCTTCAGTTTCGTCCTTCCTTAATTAACTCAGTATAACCAAATCTATCTTACTTTTGATGAACACTCTTTATCAAGTCATTTTCACCACACCAAAACTTCCTGTGCTTCTGAATAAGGAATTTATACCAACAATTCAATGACTTTTATAAGTCTAGCCCCAATCAATCTGTATGGCTTTATCTCCATTATTTTCTAACTACACAAAAACCTAGGCTCTATCAAACCAATCCTCCTGTCACCCAACCACCCCTGAACCTTCGATCTCAGCACATGTTATTCCTACCACAAAGAACATCCATTACTTCCCTCTTACTGCCTGCTCACCACAGCTCACTGGCATCTCTATACTTATTCATGCAAACAAGAATATAAAAATGAGGTATTTCCTGCCCTCTAGGAGACTAGCAGAAAAAAAAATTTTACAAGAACAGAACTTATTAAATACCTACTATATGCTAAGCAATCTTACACAATATTTCTAATCCTCTCAATAATCCTTTGAACTAGGTATTATTCTCCTTAGAAAGATAAGAAAGCTAAGGTTTAGAACATCAAATCATGTATGTATTGTATATGTATTTAATAAGTTGCCTCAAATCATGTACTTAGTAAGTAGCAAAGCAAGAATGTGAACCCAGGCTATCTCATTCCAGAGCCTTTGCTCTAAACATTAACAGTTTATATATATATATATATATATACTTTTTTTTTTTAAGAGAAAGAGTCCCACTCTGTCACCTTGGGGTTGAGTGCTGTGCAATTATTGCTCACAGCAACCTCAAACTTTTGGGCTCCAGTGATCTTCTTGCCTCAGCCTCCCAAGGAGCTAGGACTACAGGCACCTGCTACCACACCTGGCTATTTTTACAGACAGGGTCTCGCTCTTGCTCAGGCTAGTCTTCAACTTGTGAGCTGAAGCACTCTGCCTGCCTCAGCCTCCCAGAGTGCTAGGATTACAGGTTTTAGCCACCACACCCGGCATCTATTTTATCAGAAGTGCTTAACCACCCACCTCATCTATCTGATATAATTAGTTTTAAGTAACATTTCTACTTATTACATACTATAAAACATGCTTTCTCATTGTTTGTAGTTTCAGTAAAAGACATTAAAATTCCATTTCTCTCTCTAAAAGAAAAAAAGGATGCTCAAATTGCAACTTCAATCAATGTCTTTTGCCACAAAGATTACTTAAACCTAATATTTTTAAAGAAAGTCATTCCAACCAACTTTTTGGAAGACAACTGCAAATTACTACTCATACACTGTGAACATTTTATAGACTATTAATGTTAGGAGGAGTTTGCTATTACCACCCCAAGAACGTAACAGATATCTATCAAATTGGCAAAGATTAAAAACTGACCTACTCAATGCCATTGAAGGTTCAGTGAGACACACACTCTTATACACAGGGTAATCACCCTCTGATCCAGTTATCCCACTTCTGGGAATCTATCCTATAGAAAGAAAAAAAAAACAAAACAAAACAGACATACAATCAAAGATAAAGGTACAAAAATGTTTGTCCCAGTGTTAAGATAGTAATTTTATAAAAATCAACCTTAAAGTCCCACACTAGGAGACCAACATCCCATTTGGGAAGAAGAGATAGGATCAAAACAGTATGTATAAAACTATAATTCTAATTTTAGTAAAAAATTTAAAAATCTGTACACACAAGGAAAGAATTGGAAAAATATGCATTAAAATGTTAGTAATTTTTTCTGGCTACTGGGATTATAGGCAGTTTTCAATTTCTTATTTATACTTATGTTCTTTTAAAAATTTATCATAATGTAACATGAAATACTTTACACAGAAAAAAATATGTTTAAGCAGTCACAGCCACTAAAAATGATCCTGAACTGGACATTAGTTGGATTGGTTGCATTTCCTAGTGCAAAGAAAACGTCAGACTTGTTTTGTTTCCATCTTCTATTATGTTCATGTTTACTTTTAAATTGTGTAGAGGATGTCATCCAATACACCTAAAATACCTGTATTTACCAAACTGCACAAGGCCCTCTTTCTTAAAAGCCAATTTGCCAAAAACAAAGCATCACACTTAAGTTGATTAAAAACTATGTATGTCTACTGAGAATAACAAATTTTAATCTTAAGTCAAAACATGCAAAATGCAAAAACCAGAAAAATTATTCTCATTTTGCAAACTAACTAAACATACTATTGTTGCCTTATAAGCACATCATAATTAGGTACAGAGTGGGGAGAAACTTAAAAATAAAACTGGCAAGCTACCAACATTCACTAAAAATGCACACTGGTGCGTTTTATCTATTTGTGCATTTCCGTCCTGGCTGATAGTTAACTTTATGTCAGAAGATGACTTTAATCAATGTAGAAAAACTATTAACAAGTTGGTCTACAAAAAAAACCACTCACAGAATTAAAATAGCTACCTGAACAAGGAAACAATTTCCCTATAATGTGGTGTATGTGTGTGTGTGTGTGTTGTATGTGTACAGAAAGAAATTCACAAAACAAATGTCTTGGACTAAAGTAAAATAGGTAGTAGAACAAAGAAAATTCATATATATATATATGAATATATATATATGAATATATATCATAATGTAACATATATATATGAATTTTTTTTTTTTTTTTGCCGGGGCTGGGTTTGAACTTGCCACCTCCAGCATATGGGGCTGGCGCCCTATTCCTTTGAGCCACAGGTGCAACCCTATTTTACTATATCTTAAACAACTGGGAAACTGATTTGCTCTAATGCTATGAAGGTGTTAGAAAATAAGACTATAGAAATAGCTATTCAACAACTAAGGGGGAACTTAAAATAGTCACAATGATTTTACTTAGAATATGAATATCATTCTATTTTTACTATATCATGAACATATATTTACAGTAGAACCTCCATAAATGACTACCTCCCTCTACTGACCACCTCTTTAAATTGACCTAATTTTCATAGACCAGACATGCACCAGACCTAGTTTCTTATGTTGATCACCTCTGTACGTTGACCAGTTTGTTACAGTCCCCTGGTGGTCAACTTACGGAGATTCTACTGTATTTATAAAACATATGTAAGGCTCTAGCAAACATAAATTACTAGACTATAAATTACTTAAAGCAGAAACTACACTGTTACATCTCAGTGTCCATCAAAGTGTGTAATTTTGGGTCACTGTAACATCTGTTCCATGATTGAATCTGAAATCTATTAATGAAATCATGCAACATTTTCATAAGCATGGAATTTAAAAACCAATTTCAAAGGCATCAACGAATTTGGGATAGATTGTAAACTATATAAAATTCAAAGATTAGTGTTAAATTTCAACTACTATGATAATTAACTTAATGGATGTTTAATGTTTTATATAGTATCTCCAACTTGTCTAGAAGAGAATAAATGAACTTTAAAATAGCATTGAAAATACATTAAATAAAATTACTCTCTGAATTACACATATGACATAACTAAAATGTACAGTGTGCAATAAGAGATTTCCTACTATTAGCGTAAAATTCATATAAACTACATTTGGAATTTGTCCAAACAGTTGCACCCACTTCTTCTAACCTTTTTATAAGTTTTGTCTCTGATACCTAAACCAGTCTATTATGAATAAAGTTATTTTACATATCCAAAATAAGTGGATACAGCACAAAATTACAAAAAACCATGAATAACATGTTAAAAATGTATATACTTATGAGTTCAAGGTAGGGTATTTCAAGTTTTAATTAATCTAAGAGTATCTCTTATCAGTTGTTTGTAGTTCAGTAAATTCCTATTCTTATGAAATGTGGCTTAAAGATATTCTGAGACCAATCATAGTATTATGTATTTAATTTTAAATTTTGTTAACTTTAATACTGCACACTTTGACCTACTCTCTACCAATGTGAAATAGGCCAGAGACAGGAAACAAATGGGAAAACTGGAATGATTCATAAAGAATTTCTTCTCAGATTTATATAGCTTAAAAAAGTCATTAGTGCTTTTTAAAAAGCCAGTAATTTGTCTAACAAGTTTATTTCACAAAACACATTAATCTTCCTTGTGTATATCACGCTCATCTAAATACATTAAAGGAATTATTTTTAAACCATTTATAAAAGCACACTATTTCCTGTTTAAACTCTACCTTAAAAATCACACACAATTTCCTTTTTTTATTGGGGGTGTGTGTGTGTGTGTGTGTGTGCGCGCGCGCGCGCGCATGTTTGTACTTTGTATCTCTAAATGGCCTATTTTCAAGCGGAAATGAGAGCATGGCACAGTTCTCTGCTGAACTGCTTTGTTGATCAGAACATCATGATAATGAGCAAAGCTAAGCTTGTAAGGTTCAATACTCATCTGGACCATTTAACTTTGAGATAAACTGCCCTGTCAACCAGTCACGTCAAAATGAGACTGCGTCAAGAGGACTGGTAGAATCATTCAGTGCAAACTCATAACTATTATTACAAAAAATTCACTATGTAAATGGGCCATTATCTTTGCATATGAAAGACTGAAAAGCACATTAAAACTACCATTTGTAATCTCCAAATTTCATGCACAGAACAAAATGGGGGGGGGGGGAATGACACTGTATCTCTTTCACCTCTCAGTAACATACAAAAGCCTAAATATTTGTTTAATGCTAAACTTTTTCATAAGATGTAATAATGTTATTAAGAATGCAGAAATATATGCTGAGTGAGCAAAAAATACTTGAAGATATACCATTAACACTTCTACAACTGATTACCTATATTCAATTGTTATAGTTGATTCACTTAATTTGAAAGGAAACATTAAGGGGGAAAGTAAGTTTATATTCACAATTTTAAGTGCACCACGGTATTAAAATATAAACGCTTTATAGAGTTATTCCTATTGAATATGTAAAATAAGAGATTTTTAGAACTGGGAGCTTAAAAGTCATCTGGGGTTCAATGAACATTTACTGTGTTCTTAGAATATATCAGACAGAGATTAAGGTGCTTTCAGTTAACTCAGTAAATTCAACCAGTTCCCTTTTATAGGTGTTGAAGCTCCTGCTCTCCGCTTATGCCAAATCAAGCCATGGAAGGTTCAGAACCAGAAATGCTGAACAAAGTCCTCGCAATGGTATAATTTTCTATCAAGACAGACTGCTATCATCTGCCCCTATAAACTAAATAAAATTGCAAAGATGCAATGCTGACCTTATTTAACAAAAACAATGGTCTCTGTTTTCTGAAAAACTATAAATGCAAACAACTTAAAAATTCAACTATGAGAGTCTTCAACTAAGTACCTGTTGTGTCATTTACTGCAAAGAACAAAACATGGGGCTCTCAGCTGTTTCTAAAACTATACAAAACAGAAATTAAGTAAATTACAGATACCATTAAAAATTCCTTTATAAGAAATAAAAGTAATTACCTCGTGAAAAACTGGCTGCATACCTGAAATGCCTATTTTATATAAAAGATCATCAACCGTATACTAACAAAGTTCATGAGTAACAGTAAACACTGGCAAGATCTGGAGTTATTTAACTATTATGTATTACTACAGAGTGTAAAACTATCTGAGGGCAGAGACCCTGACTAATTAATCTCTATATCCAAACAGCTAATTATATCCAATAATTAGCACTCTCCTGTTAAATGTTGAAAAGAGAGGTGAACTAACATATGAATTCTAAACGTAAGCTACTGAAAAATTCAACCTAACAATCTAAAATATTTTTTTAGACTGAAATTATTTTTTAAGTGCTAAATAATAATACCCAGTGAAAATTCATGCTCAACAACTGTAGCTGGTTAAAACTAGAATAACCTACTCTTTGAAGGCAATTCAGATATACACCAGAAGTGTATTTATAGGCTTTGATCCAGTAGTCCTTCTAGAAATGAATCCCCAGGAAATATTTCAAAAGAAAGAAAATGTTGCATATGCATGTGTTCACTTTATTATTTTAAGAAAGAAGGGTAATCTGTTATGGAATTAGAGGAAAAAAATAGAGGAGGAGAAAAAGAAATTACCTATATCTCCAATCACAAAAAAAAAAAAAGACTATTTTGCAATCACTGAAAAAGGTTAAAAACAAAAATTATTAACTCCTTAATTGGTCTTCCTGCTTCCACTCTTACCTCTTCCCCCCAACTCCCCCACCTTGGTTTCCACACAGCAGCCACAATAAGGCTTACAAACAAGTCAAAATAGGTCTCCTCTACTCAAAACATCTAAGGGTTTCTCATCTCATCCAAAGTAAAATCCAAAGTTCTTACCATTGCCTACAAGACTTGTAGTGGCCCCAGCTAATTCTCTAACCTCAAGTCCTCTCACTTTCTCTCCAACACACTGGCCTCCTAACTGTTATCAAAAAGACCAAGTTCATTTAGGTGTCTTGGCATTTGTAATCTTCTCTGCCTGTAACCTTCTTCTCTAAGAGAGTACACATCCCTGGCTTCCTGTAGGTTTCTGCTCCAGTCTCAAGTCTTCCCTGACTATCCTGTTACTGTTTCTATCCCCTCACCCTACTTTACTCTTTTGGATAGCTCTTATCACCTGACGTATTCTATATTTGGTTATGGCTTGCATCTCCTGATTAGAATACAAGCTCTATAATAGCAAGGGCTTTGTTTTATTCCCACACCAGGCATTCAAAAAGTACTTCCTTTAAATTAATTCTGAATGTTGGTAAGAAAATTATATGAAAAACCATGCATATGAATAAGCTTGAAAAGGAAAAACGAATAGTTTGATTTGTGAACATTTTCAAGTGTTGATCATATTGCTAAAAAGTATTTTGTACAATAAAAATCGTAGTCAATTCTGACCATGATTTTAAGCTGCCAAAAGTGACTAGAAAAATCTTGTTCCCAAAGATCTAAAGTTGGTCTCTAAGTGTAGATACTGTCATTCCTGAGCCTGTACTAAGAATGAACAAAGACTTTTGAACAGTTTTAATATGAAACTGAGTAACACTGAGGGATTCCAGTTCACTTGTAAGGTAAGTGTCTGTGGTTGGTTTCAGAGGGTCCCTAAAACTGAATGCAAAATTTTGTGCAACAAATATCTATTGACTTTTTTCTAAAGAAAGAGTTCATATATTTCATCATATTTTCAAAGGGGTCAGTGACCTAGAAAAGCTTACAAATTATTGTTTTATATATTGGAAGTGAAATGCAATATCCTATGTAAGGTACCTCTCAAAAAGATAGGAGATGTACAATACCTAGACATATCCTTGTACTCATTCAATTCATTCAACAATAAAAAATATGTAGAGTCCTCAAAACCTTATAACTACTTGTATCTGAAATAAAACACAATTAAAAATACCAAGGAAACAACACTAAGATTCACTGAAACAGGTCGGTGCCCATAGCACAGTGATTATGGCACCAGCCACATACACCAAGGGCGGCGGGTTCAAACCGGCCCAGGCCAGCTAAACAACAACAACTGCCAACAAAAAAATAGTCAGGCCTTGTGGCAGGCTCCTGTAGTCCCAGCTACTTGGGAGGCTGAGGCAAGAGAATTTGCTTTAGCCCAAGAGTTTGAGGTTGCCGTGGGCTGTGACGCTATAGCACTCTACCCGCTGTACCCAGGGCGACAGCTTGAGACTCTGCCTCAAAAAAAAAAAAAAAAAAAAAAAAAAAAAGATTGGAACACCACTCTAAAAAAAGAATACCAAACAATATAAATATAATTCCAAGACATAAAGTGTTACACGAAAGCATAATAAAGACTAGTGAGTCTAGGGCAGGGGTTCTCAAACTACGGCCTGTGGGCCACATGCAGCAGTGTGATCGTGTTTGTTCTCGTTTTTTGTTTTTTTACTTCAAAATAAGATATGTGCAGTGTGCATAGGAATTTGTTCATAGTTTTTTTTCTTAACTAGTCTAGCCCTCCAACGGTCTGAGGGACAGTGAACTGGCCCCCCCTGTTTAAAAAGTTTGAGGACCCCTGGTCTAGGGGCTTAAACCAGCATTTATTATGTCAAAGTATCACAGGAATCAACTTATCAAAAGAAAAGAAAAACTACCCACAGGGCATGTCCACTCCCACACATTCTGACAGGAAACCCAAAGAAAGTTTCCAAATCCTGTTTCCAGCAGCACCTCTTCCGAGACTGCCTGTCTGCAAGCATCTGAAGGTAAGAGCCTCAAGTTTTAAAAGCTGACACTTTACTTTTATTGTAATAAAAATAGAGAGAATCATCATTGCCACCCAAGACGCAGAAAAGTGTCTACCTGTAAGGCTGTGGCCCATTAGCCTTCCGCCCTGTTATTCCATTTCATTTATTTCCTCCTCCTCCGTCAAAACGGTCACAACACAATTTCCCTTCCAAAAAGGAATACAAATGCTTGTTCTTTTTCCAACAGGTCAAAGGTCCCCTAAACTCTGGTTCTCAGGCCTGTGAGGAGATCCCATTTTTCAGGCATGAATGTCTTCCTCACAGCTTCTCCCCATAGCAATAAATTACACAATTCAACTGAACACACCGTCCTTCCTTAACTTCCTGAGTGAGGGGAAAGTGACACTTCTACCCACCCTGGTTTTAAGGAAAATGAGAAAAACACCGTGACCTTTCCCCCAACAAAATTCAGGTTAGAAGCAGAGACCCAAGAAAAGGCGAACACATGGCATGCTGCAGGAGACACGGGGTAAAGAGAGCGGGAAGGTGGAGTGGGGTGTAAAGATGTCAGCCCTACCCACTGGGGGAAAAGAGGAAGGAAAGGGAGACCCTGAACCCTGACAGAAGTGAACACGTAGAGGGCAACGCTCCAATCTACCCGTACCTCTCTAGCAGTTAAAAGAGAACAGGAAATTCATCCGACCCAACAATTCCCTCCTCGTGTACCCCCAAAGGGATAGCGGGGTTGGAAGGAAGCTCTGACCCCAGACTGAGAACATTTAAAAGGAGAAAGGCAGCGATGTCCCTCTCAGGCAGTGAGGGTCGAGGGCCGTGTCCGGGGAGACGGCGAAGGAAATGGGCTTGTGCTGTGACACCTCGGGGAGTTGGAGGGTGGGGGACACAATGTCCTCTTTCTCTCCCTCAACCGGCCCCGGCCCCTCCCGTCCGTCTCCCGAAGGCCCAGCCACAGTCAACCCGGCTGGGTCGGCGGGCGTGGTTGGCTCTGGCCCTGGAAGCGGCAGGGCCTCCCTGAGTCCCGGCCCCTCCCGCCGGCCAGGCCCCCGGGCCGCCGCCCCGGACACCGAGAGAACGCGGAGGAGGAAGGGGGAGCCAGAGGACTGACCGGCGGTAGGAGCTGCCTCAGCCCGGGCTCGGCCGACCCGCGCCCCCAGCTCCCTCCGGGGCCGGCTGGGGCTCCCCGCCCCTCACTCACCCCCCCTCCCGGGTCCGGCGCCTCCTCCACCTCCTCCTCCTCCTCCTCCCTCCTCTCGGCCGTGGCTCCTGCTCCGGCTCTACGCGGCGATGGCAGCAGCGACAGTTTCGGGAACGGCGGCGACGGTGGCTGCGCCTCTGGAACGCGCACGCACGCAGCACGCAGGCCACGCCCCCTGAGTTCCGTCCCGCCCCGCTGAGTCGGCGACCAGGAACCTTCAGCCCCTCCTTCCCCGCGCAGTTCGGGAATCCGCTTAAAGGAGCCGCGCAGGAAGGAGTGGGGAGAGCGGAGGACTACGGGGAAAGAGTGGGGAGTTTCGGCTTTGCAGAGGGCAGAATGGGGGCGAAGGGTTTGGATGGGTAAAGCCAGAAATGAAATGAGGAATGGTTCAGAGATTAAGGAGGAATAGAATTTGGAGAGAACGCAACCATTCCACAAGTACTAACTGAGAACCTTTTTGGTACCAGGCACTGTTCAAGGCAAAAGGGATAAAGTCACAGAGACACTCAAAGGCTCTTGTAGAATTTGCATTCTAGTCAAGTGGGAGAGGGGAGACAGACGACGAACAAGTGACATAAGTTGCAGATAATTATAAGTGGAGTGTAGAAAAAGTAGGAGATAGGATGACTTTACAGCTGGTCAGATGTTGTCTTTCAAAGAAGACCTTTGAGCACATAGATGCATGCTATGAAGGAAAGAGCCTAGCAAAAAACGGGGTGGGTGGGGTGGGATAGGTAGAAACAGCATTTCCGGTCTGAGAGACAATCAGCTCTAAACCCAGAGGTGTCAGGGTGCACTTGACTTGTTGATGGCTGAGTAGAGTCAGTCAGCCAGAGGGCCAGGTAGTTAGAGAGGTGCACAAGTGACCAGATCCTGTGGAGCCTATAGACCTTTATAAGAGTAACAGGAAGCCAAGGGAGGAGGACACAGCTGATAAGAGGGCTATTTTATCAAGACACATTTTAATTAGATGCAATTTGATTTGGGGGACTGTGTAAGGTATAAAAAGATCATGGATGGTTCTTAGGTTCAGAGTCTGATGACTAGGTTAAAATGGTGTCATTTAATGAGATGGAGAAGACTCAAAGAGGAGTAGCTTTGTGGTAGAGGTGCAAGAATTCTGTATTGCATGTGTCATGTTTAAGGTGCCTGTTATACATTCAAGTAGAGATGTGAAATAAATTATTGGAAATATGAGCTTGTGTCTAGGAGTGTCCAACCTGCAACCCACCAAGCCAGCCACATACTGATTTTCTGAGGACTTTTTTTGCTTATCTGTGGTGTCAGAGATCACGAAAAGTATGCAGGGACTTTTTTATTTTTGCTAATCAGCTCTGGTTAGTGTTTGTGTATTTAATGTGTGGCAGAGAAAACAAAAGGTTGGATGCCCCTGGGTAGAGATATAAATTTGGCATTCATCAGCGTATAGATGCTTTTTAAGCCTTAGGTTTACTTAGGATCATTTAGGGAGTAGGAGTAGCTGGAGGAGAGGACCACCCTGGGAGATTACAGAGAAAAGGAGGTACCAGTCAGATAGGAAGAATATCAAGAATATCAAGTTATCTTATGTTGAAAGATAACTGCTTCGGGAAGGAGGGGGTGATCAGTCTCATCAGATACTGTTGAATAAGAAGAGGACTGATAATTTGAACACTGGATTTTGCCAGATGAAAGTTGCTGATGACCTTGATGAAAAGTTTCAGTGGAGTCATGAGGGAGAAAGTCTGATTAGGATGTGTTAAGAGAATGGGAGGTGAGGAAGAGAAAGGGTTTATACCAAGTCTAAACAGCTCTTACGAAGCTTTGCTTTAGGCTCGGTGCCTGTGGTTCAAGCAGCTAGGGTGCCAGGCACATAAACCAGAGTTGACGGGTTCGAATCCAGCCCAGGCCTAAACAACACTGACAACTACAACCAAAAAATAGCTAGGTGTTGTAGTGGGTGCCTGTAGTCCCAGCTACTTGGGAGGCTGAAGCAAGAGGATTGCTTAAGTCTAAGAGTTTGAGGTTGCTGTGAGCTGTGACGCTACAGCACTTTACGGAGGGAAACGCAGTGGGACTCTGTCTCAAAAACAAAGGAAGCTTTGCTTTAAAAAGCAACTGAGAAATGGGCAATAGCCAGCGGGGTACTTGGGATGAAGGGAGGGTATTTTGAGATAGGATGTGCTTCCTCACGTTGGTATGTTGGAATGATCCCTTAGAAAGGTAAAGTTGATGGTACAGAAGATGGGAGGAGAAAACAGTAGAAAGATTGTTGCCAAGTAAATAAGAACCAATGGGACCTAGCACAGAAGTGAAGGGGTTGACCTTGAATAGGAGCAAGAGCAGCGTGTTCACACACTGTTTTTGGAGAGAAGGCAGAGTGTGTAGGTACAGATGCACCCACACACTCTTTGGTGTTGGTGTGATCAGGCCCCTGCAAAGCAGAGGGGTAGGTAGGGGGCCGATATCCAGCCCTTGTTTTGCCCACCAAGTTGTGTACTCTGGTAGGGCCATATCAGCCTGGAGGAAGGAGCACATTTCTAATTGGTCCACTTCTAGGGGAGGTGCCTTTTAGCCGTCCAACATACAACACACACTATATCTATGCACCTTTTCCCAGTCTGCACTGAGTGCTCACTGGGATTGGTGAGGTAAGATCTGGTTTGTATGCTTTACTCTGGGCAATTAAAAATCTGTTTGTGGGCAAGGGCTGTTGGCTTCTTGAGGAGATAGAAGAAGGTAAGAAATAATGTCTCGAAGAGTGGAAGAGTGACTAGAGAAGTGTAGTGTGGACTACGCTGAGGGCTGTCTGTAGTCCAGCCCACTCAGTAAGGTTGTATGAGTTTTCCCCAGATACACTTCAGTGCCTGGGGGTTGAAGGAGAATTGTATTCAATTAGGGCTGGGTTTTTGCTGATAAAAATTAATAAGAGGAATAGGGGTGTTACGTAAGGAGGTAATTATAATGATAGACCTTGGAATCAAAGCTGGGAGGGTAGAGGTCAAGTAAAAATGTTGTGAGTTGATGGTTTGGTGGTCCCTGAGGTTAGGAATAGTTGGAGAGGAAGCAATTAAGTAAGTGAAGGCAAGGGGACTTTCCAAGGATCAGGCTTGGGGAAGGGAGAGTGAGGTGGTCTGGGAGAGGAAGTATAAAATATCTGTGAGATAAAAGGGTTTAGGCTGGCAGCAAAGAAGAACAGAAACAGCAAAGCCCTCGGGCAGGCCTTGGCACAGTGTATGTGAGCCATTGGTCTGGAGTGGTGGAGGAGTTGGATTGCCCACTCTACTCATAGAGCTGCAAAAACTGGAGAGAAACTGAGTGCAGGAGGGGATAAGCCAGTTCTTGCTGGGGCTCTGTTACCAGATTTGGGTGGGTGCTTTGCTTTCCCCAACCTTTTCTTTCACCATGGACATGGAAGCATTTGTGTAGACACTTTAATCTCACGTGATGTTTGACGGAAACTAATCTGATACCTTTCCTCCTAAATCCAACTCTTCCTCCTCCTGGCTTCCCCTTTTCTGCTCATGCCACTTCCTTTCTCCGTCACTAAGCTGCCCAGTTAGGCCCCAAATGTAGCAAGCTGCACTAATAGAACATCCCACCATGATGGAAATGGTCTTTATCTGCATAGTGCTAGACACTAATCACATGTGGCTATTGAACCCCTGTAATGTGGCTAATGTGACTGAGGAACTGAATTTTAAATCTTAATTTTAATTAAATTTATATTTGAATAGCTGCACATGGCTACTATATTGGACCACACAGGAATAGATATTGTACTTTCTACACAATGACTCTTCCATCCTTGAGTGGAGAACCCTCAGCCTTTGATCTCTATGCGGTCCCTTGATCAAATCCTTTATTAAAAGGATTCAGTTAAAAGGCCCTAAGGCCACGGGTTCCCCACCCCTGTGTTTTCCACCCACAATCCATCTTGTGTTCTTGCCAGACTATCTGCTTAAAGCGGTGGCCAAATCATGACTCCACCCTGTTTTAAAAAGGATCATTAGGCTGGGCAAGGTGGCTCTTGCCTATAATCCAAGGAGCCTCCTTGCCTCTGGGAGGCTGAGGCAAGTGGGTCACCTGAGCTCAGAAATTCAAGAGAGACCCGCCTGAGCAAGAGCGAGATCCTGTCTACTAAAAATAGAAAAACTACCTGGGCATGATGGCGGGCACCTATAGTCCACAGTAGTTGGGAGGTTGAGGCAAGAGGATAGCTTGAGCCCAAGAGTTTGAGGTTGCTGTGAGCTATGATGCTATGACACTCAACCACAGGCAAGAGAGTGAGGCAGAGCCTCAAAAAAATAAAAAAAAAAGAAAGAAAACAAAAAAAGGAAAACAAAGATCACTAGTTCCCCCCATCAAATTAAATACAAACTACTCAATCTGCTAGTTGTCCTGCTGTGTATCTCCATCCTACTCTTCCAGACTTACCTTTCAGGGTACCCTAACATAATATAGGGAACCGCTTACCGTAATCCTAACAACTGTTTACAAAGGAGCCAACTCAAACTATCAGCCTGCAGCAAATGCCTCTCATCCCTTCTACCAACCCTAAAACCTGTTGAAGTCCTTGAAAGCTTGTCTTGTATTGCAGCTCCTCATCAGACCCCTCTAAAATCCCATGGTTTCTGTTTGTACTTCATCTGTAGCACTTATATGCTGCCTTGTAGTACATTTTGCATGGTCATTTTATTCCCATTAAATATTCCTCCTTGCAGGTCACTGAGTTTATTTGTTTGTTTTTGAGACAGACTCTCAGGCTGTCGCCCTGGGTAGAGTGCTATAGCATTATAGCTCACAACAACCTCCAACTCGGGCTCAAGCAATCCTCTTGCCTCAGTGTTTCTATTTGTAGTAGAGACAGGGTCTCACTTTTGTCAGGCTGCTCTCAAACTCGTGAGCTCAAACAATCCATCCACCTCAGCCTCCCAGAGTGCTAGGATCACAAGCGTGATTACACCTCGCCAGGCCAGGTCCCTGAGTTTTAGTTATGTTAGTGCCCCTTGCAGTGTAAGTCTTGCACCTTGTAAAATTAAGTACTCTTCCAACAGCCACTGAATTGAGTTAGACACTTTCATGAAGTCTATAGAGCATTCATTCCCCTAACTCCGGTAGTAACATCACTAATACTCAAAGAGAAAGTATTTATACCCTGGAAGAAATTTTTCTAACATGAAATTCAAGCTTTTGATGAGAAACAGATTAATTGTATTAATATTTCTTTTCCTGTTACTGCTGGCTGAGAATTTCTTCCAAATGCTTCCCGAACATAGGGTATTTTCACATAGTTTGTAATCCTAGAGAGTGTGGGTGTTGTTAGAACTGGCAAGACCAGCATAGCTATTTCTAGAGTCAGTTTATAGAAAAGGCCTTTAGGAAGCATTCAGATTGTGATACAAATCAATAAAAAGAGGCCTCCGGTGTTTAGAAAATGTATTTTTAGAACTTGAACGGGAACCTGTAGCCCAAGAGTAGAATTATATATGCTATGCCCCGCATTACCTAACATACTTTTCCTGTTGGTCCAGTGAATTTTAAGGATTGGAAGAACAAGTATAATGTTTTAAACAAAATATGTATTTCACACATACAGGACCTTATGCACATTCATTCAGCAAACCCTAACTGAGGCTTGCTACTTGGCAAGCACTTTATGCTTGGTGCTGAGAATACAAAGGTAGGGAAGATATGATTCCTTTCTTCAAAATGATTCTACAGTATTTAATTTAATCCTGCTAACAACAGCATTAAAGCATTACGTAGGTGTTATTAGCCTTCTTTTATAGGGGGAAAAATTTGCTCATTAAATGAATTCCATAAAAACACAGAGGAAGGCCTGAAACTGGCACTCAAATCTTTGGATGTCAAAACATTGGTTGAATTGGAACATAAACTCCCTGAAGGCGAGCACCTGATCTGTTTTGTTCATTACTATATTTTTGAGCCTAAAAAGTACCAGAGGTATAGTAGGTTCTCAGTAAATGTATTTCAGGAATAAATATTCACAAGTGTGTGTGTGTGTGTGTGTGTGTGTGTGTGTGTGTGTGTATAGCAAAAGAGAGAGAGCCTAATTCATTAGTTATTTGTATTTTTTTGTTTCTTTGTTTTTTGTTTTTGAGACAAAGTCTCACTTTCTTGCCCAGGTAAAGTGCCGTGGCAACATAGGTCATGGCAATCTCAAACTCTAGGGCTCAAGCGATCCTGTTGCCTCAGCCTCCCGAGTAGCTGGGACTACAGGCACCTGCCACAATGCTTGGCTATTTTTAGAGATGGGGTCTCGCTCTGGCTCAGGCTGGTCATGAACTCCTGAGCTCAGAGAATCTGCCTACCTGGGCCTTATAGAGTTCTGGGATTATAGGCACAAGCCACCACACCCTGCCAGTTATTTGTATGCTTTTATTAACAATGTAGTGAGCAATTCTTACCTATGTTAGTGCTACTCAAAATGGTCCACGGTCTGGGGGTAGTCCATGAATTGTTGATTACCAGTTGACCTTGAGATAAGGTCACTGATAGTAAACATTTAAAATCGTTTTTGGCAATTTGACTTTACTCTGATATCCAAGCAATTAATCAATAGACTTGTCTAATTGAATCAGAGCATAGCCCAGTACAGGTGTTGCCTAACTCTTGTGGTGAGTCACACATGATAGAAGTTGTGTGTACTAGTCTGACAGCATCTAATATAATCCAGCCATTATGGCCATTTACCACTCATCTTCCCTTCCTCCTGGATATTCTTTACTATTTAACAAAGAAAACATTTCATGCCTTTGAAGTGAAAGATTTGGCAATTTTTTTTTTTTTTTTGGCAAACAGATTTTACATTTTAAAAAAAACATATTTCTTTGTTGCAGAAACTCTTATCTACTGATCTTATGATGTAGGGGTATTGTTGTATATTAAATAAGTATATGACCCATGTGAGACTCCATATGTTTAAATGTCACTTACTAACTGTGCAGTCTTGGACAAACTGCTTAACCTGTAATATGGTACTAGAAACAGTACAGTATTTCTTGGGGCTTTAGTACAAACTAAGAGAGAGAATGCATGTATGGTACTTTTCATAGATACTGGCACATAATAACGAAGTGTTATTTTTATGTTATAATAAGTATTATCTATTACTATCATTTCATTGTGGATTCATAAAAGTTCATAAAATTTGAAAGATTAAAACATCTTGACTATAGAGATAATTCTATAAATATCCAGGCTTATAAACAGTTACTTGTCAGTTGTCCATATTATTAAGATTAATTAGCTCCAAAGTCCTTTACATTTGTTTCTTTATGCATCGTGTGATCAGAGGGCCAATACATTTGGTTTCTAGGTGGCCATAACAGTTCCTGTGTATTCAGCTCAGGTCATCTGAGTGGTGAAAGAAGGTAGCCAGGCAGGTGCACACTATGCATTGTGTGAAAAGCACCATCAGGGCTCCATCGAGAGTTGTTTGTTTGGTGGCATATATGTTGCCTATTTATACATTTTATACAACAGATTTTATATGCAGCCCTTTCTGCAGAGCTGTAACCTGCTCATTCTTTTCCATTTCTTTCCGTGAACATTGTCATTTGGAAGGAAGCAACTATTCAGCCATGCAGCTCTGCAACTTTTGGAAAAAGTCAAGGATTCTTGCTGCAAAGGAGTTGGATAATGATGAGCACAGGCGAGACAACAGCTGGCCACTGGAAAGAGAGCCCAGTGTAGGCAGGAGGCCAGACTGTGCCAACAGTAAGCAAAGTCTTTTCTTGTCAGAAAAGAAAAGCTTGTACTTAGCTGTACTATCAGGGAGGAGACTGGCAGCAGACCAACCCAGCCTTCACTAAATGGGGGGAAATTTAAATCCATGGGGGTTTGCTCCAGCTTTGTGGATGTGAGTTAACATCATTTATCCTGTAACAGAACTCCAGCATATGTGAACTGCAAATTAAGCAACCCCAACATATGGATATTTGAATTTATAGAAGGCAGAATAATGTGGTTAGGGTTGCTAGATTTAGCAAACAAAAATACAGGATGCCCAGTTAAATTTGAATTTTAGATAAACAACAAATACATTTTTAGTATAAATATGTTCCATACAGTATTTAGGATTTGTTTATCTGAAAGTGAAATGTAACTCTACTTTATTTGAAAACTCTAAACATGGTTAAACATGTCGGCTCTGGAGTCACACAATGTGAGTTCAAATTCTGATCTTGGGACTTGCCAGCTGTGTGACATGACCCTGGGCAAATTGTTTAACCTTTCTGAGCTTCAGTTGCCCTATGTGTAAAATTAGGATAACATTTACCCCACAGGGTTGTTGGGAAAATTAAATAATACATTTAAAAATTTACAATGGTAACTGACCCATATTAAGTGCTCAAAAAATATTAGTCACTTTTACAGGCAAGATAAATGGTTATTCACTAATCAAATTACGTCTTTAAAAAATTGACATGATGATTCAACTACCTTTTTAAAAATCTAAATGGTGGGTTTGCCCTCCGATTTATATGGTGCTTTCAATTTTGTTTACAAGAAACTGAGCTAACGACAATTTTTAGACTATCTATCTTAGCAGTATTATGAGATTTTCTATTTATTCCCTTGATGCCTGATACTTGAACCCAATTTTGAAGACAACCTAAGTGCCAAGTTTTCAGTAAGAAATTTGGGTATATGTCCACACAGCTTTTGTGTTTGTTTTGTTTTAGACAGAGTCTCACTTTGTCACCCTGGGTAGAGTACTGCGTCGTCATAGCTCACAGTAACCTCAAACTCTTGGGCATAAGTGAACCTCTTGCCTCAGCCTCCCAAGTAGCTGCGACCACAGGTGCCCGCCATAATGCCTGGCTATTTTTTAAGAGATGGGGTCTCACTCTGGCTCAGGCTGGTCTCCAATTCCCGAGCTTAAGCAATCCACCTGCCTGGGTCTCCCAGAGTGCTAGGAGTACAGGCATGAGCCACCACATCCAGTCTCACAAAGTATTTTTGAGTGTTTACTGGATAAAAGTCAAGAGCCAATGACAGCTTGAGAATGGTGTTTTGTTACAAGCAGTTTTGTTCAATGGTATTTATTGTAATAGGATTTCTATACTCTGTAGATTATTTAAGACCAACAAACTTCTACAGAGTTACAGTTTTTGGATATAGAGTTCTGTTAGCAAAAAGTTAAAAATTAGACAAGAAGAAATAATGTGATAAAAAGAGCAGTCAGGGAAGTATATTCAGAGTAACTTGAATCTATGCTCCTGAATTAAAAAAAAAAAAAAAAAAAAGTGTGTTGGGGGGATGAGCAGTGAAATTGAAATCAAAAAACCTAGTTTTCTCACTCAGTACAAGTCACCTAGTACTTCTGAATATTTATTTCCTCATTTATAAAATGAGAACATTAGCCAGGTGTGGTGGGTCACACCTGTAGCACTCTGGGAGGCTGAGGTAGGAGGATCCCTTGAGCTCAGGAGTTCAAGACCAGCCTGAGCAGGAGCAAGAGCATTAGCCAGGTGTTGTGGAGAGTGCCTGTACTCCCAGTTACTTGGGGAGGCTGAGGCAAGAGGATCTCTTGAGCCAGAGAGTTTGAAGCTGTTATGACCTAGATTGAGGCCATAGTACTCTACCCAGGGCAATGGAATGAGACTCTGTTTTAAAAACTAAATAAATAAATAAATAAATAAAATGAGAATATTAATATTACCTTAAAATGCAAGAGTTAGGTTAATGAGATTATATACATACACCTTTATAATATATTAAGCTAAATGAGTTGATATAGTACTGGGTACAAAGTAAGCATTCAGTAAATGCTTGTTAATGTGAATCTTTTATATTCACTAGAAAGAAGACCATATACCAGGGCAGCCATTCAGGAAGATTAAAGCATGGGGTTTATACTACTTTATATGGCTGAGCTAAAACTCCTTACTCTGTGCACGTCTGCTTCTGGATTAGAACCAATAACTTCTAAACAATGATACAACTTACGGGGAATGCAGGGGAGAACTTCATCTTCCCTGTCTTCAATGACTGTGTGTGTGGTGTGTACTGGAACAGGAGAAAGGCCAGAAAATGAGTTGAATATGTCCTTTTCTTTTCAGTAGCTAGCTAAGTCAGATATCAAACTTTGTGTATAAAAAATATTAGTATGAGTCCAAAAAGGTGGAAAACACATTTCCAGTAAATTTGCAATATTAATTTTGAGCTGAGGGAACAAATTCCAAATTCAAACCAGATTCAGAAATTATGACCTCAGTTTTTCCAGAATTTCTATCGATTAGGGTTGTTACAGATTAACCAGAGGTAGAATATGTTAGTGGTGAAAAAAATAAGAGAGAAAATTAGAATTCATGACAACATTTGAATTCAGAGAACAAAGTGTCCTATGTTAGCACTTACTACTAATCAATGAGACTCAAGCTGAGGAGTGTAGAATTTTCTAAGAAGGAGGGAGTAAGTCTTAGGCTTTTGACAAAGGAATTACCCAGGGAGTCATTTTTTGGCTGGAAGGTCATAAAGAGTGTACAGTTTTTCGAGCAGTACAGGGATGATGGTGAACTAGGAAGCAGACCTGGTGGTTGTAGAATGAACTAGAAGATTATTTTGAAAGTAAGTTAATCAGCATTTATATATTGAATATCATCCAAGTGCTCCATAGCTGAATACATTCAGGAGACACCGTGACCCGTAAAGGATGTGCACCCAATACACCTAGACTAGGGAAAGTCTAGATCAAGACAGAAAAAAAAAAGACAGAAGGAAGTTCCTGTAACCAGAGGGTTAGGACTCTTGAATGACTAACATCTGAATAAAAAAATAGCAAGGGCTGAATTCTTAAAACAGAATACAAATAGGGCTCAGCGCCTATAGCTCAATGCCTAGGGTGCCAGCCATATACACCAGCCAGCTGGTGGGTTTGAATCCAGCCTGGGCCTGCCAAACAACAAGGCCAACTGCAACCAAAAAATAGCTGGATGTTGTGGCAGAAGCCTGTAGTCACAACTACTTGGGAGGCTGAGGCAAGAGAATTGCTTAAGTCCAAGACCTTGAGGTTGCTGTGAGCTGTGATGCCATAGCACTCTACCCAGGGTGACATAGTGAGACTCTGTCTCAAAACAAACAAAAAGGAGAATACAAATAGAATTTGCCACCAAAGAGATGGGCTCTTAACAAAAAATAAAAATAATTAAGTGTCAGGAATGCAGGGGACCTGACTGAAGGTCTCATTTGGTTTTTGAGCTTGGCACAGAGCAGAGGTGAAGTATTTCTCAAGTCCTTCCCTTGCCTCCTACAACCAGGGTGCACACTGTGAAGGAAGAAACAACAGGGCGTCTGCATCCCTCCATAGACAGCAGAAATGGATCATCCTCCTGCTGGGAGTTAGAGGGTTTCTCATCACCCCTCTGCTCACTCCTTGCGCTGTAATGTCCAAAATGACACAATTATCACAATTTCAGCCTATGAAGCACCTCACTAATGCTCATTCTCGGACTCTAATGAGTTCCAGAACCAACATGTGATCTTCCAAAGAGCTCAGGTTTACCACTAAAAGAAAGCACTGTGAATCTAGCATCGGAGGTCAGCTCAGCAGAACTCAGCAGTGAGACATTAACATGAAAATGAATTCCAACGAATTGTTGTGGGCAGTGTAAGTCCTCCCTGTTCTGTGATACCATTAAGCAGAAAAATGTTAGGTGTTGGATAGTCTGACAAGGCAGCTTCTGCACGATGCCTGTCTTGCAAACTACACTGGAATATCCTTTTATTCTCTCTTTAAATTTCACAGCTTCCTCTACTCTACCTAAAAAGGAAAACTCACATCTTCGAGCTGTTACAATACAACTATTGGCAGCCAGTAAAGTGAGAACAGAGCTTTGCCTTAATTTATTGCACCACGCAGATTTATTACACATCAGGGTAATAATAATGACACTGTGATAAGAACACTGTGACTTGCTGCCGAGAATCTCCCCCGTTAATCCAGTAGGAGAAGGGTAGAGGGAATTTGGAAGGCCCACAGACTCCTTGTACGATGCTGGGCATCGCTGGGCACGCTCTTGGCTCAGTGCCATAAGTTGATGTGATACTACTGGGCCATGTAGTGCCAAGATGTAATGCTGAGCTGGTGAGGAGATGTGGTATTTAGACAGAAAATACTAGAAGCCATTTGCCAGGTCTACGAGAAGAGTGTTTGCACAGTTGCTTATTGCCAAGAGAATGAGCATTCCCCAGCTACCTTCTCATAAAAATCTGTGCAACCTGAAATATGGTGAGAACCCAGTTTTAGAACCTTAGCAGTGAGGGGCTTCTTTGGGGGTTGTATTTTACCTGTCTTTCAGTAGCAACATCCTTGAAAGAATCTGGGACGGTGAAAGTTAAGTCTATTCAGAGAGGGTGTCTAAGAAACAATAAAATTCAGGGTTAAGGGTAATCACCCTTTGGACCAGAGGTCTCTCTGGGACCAGTTTTTCTTCTGGGCTGCTCGTCTGCCTCATCTAATGGCTTCTGAGTCCTGGGGTGCTTGACTGTTTCCAGAGAAACTGCTCTGAGGCACTGGGGCACTGAGCTTCCCTGCAGTGACAGCAGTGACAACCCCACAGAGGACAGCGTCCATCAGAAGTGCCCTCCTGCTGATCAGCTTGCTTGGAAGCCTCTCATTAGAGTTTCTAATTTCTAAGATAATGGGAACTTAATGGGGATTATTTTGATTTTCTCTTACCAGCCAACACTTTTATGTCCGCAGCCCTGCTGCCCCCAGCTGCACTGCCTGAGCAAGCTTACATTCTGAACAAGTGACAGCTTGGCCCAGGAGACTGCTGACATGACTTCAGAAAGGCAGTCCAGTCCTTTTGCCCAATTTTCTTTACTCTGAGGCTAAAACTTTGGCCTTGTAACTGTGTTTGAGTTTCTGGCCACTTTGGTGACTACTTCAGACCCTGCATTCTTCACCTACCAATTTTGGGAGAGAAACATCTTCAACAAATCATCAAGGAACTTCTCACTGAATTCTAACTATTTAAAGAGCTCAAGCTACTGCTGTTTTCCCTCATACCATGCATGATAAAAAGAAAGAATTCAATCTGCTCATAATCAATCACCTGTTTTTACAACATTTTTTTGATGATGATAGTGACATTTTTGGTTTTTTAAGAGTATACGCTGAACTGTGGACATCTTGTCACAGGGACTTAAGTTCAAGGGAAACCAGAGTGTAATAGGGACTTCCCAAACAAAAAGAATTTGGATCTTCTTGATTGATTATGGTAGTACTTAAGGCAGAGATTCACTCTCTAAATGCAGTACCAAGACTCAAATGATGGGAAAGTTATGTCTGATTAACCCTCAGAGGAATCAAATGACCTTGATAAATAATTTTTGAGACCATTAGGTCCTGGGGATCCAAAGACATTGTTCCTGTCCTGCGTGAAGGCCTTGGTTTTCTTTCCTATAAACATAAGTTTGTTTTTGCATTGGCAAATGGCAGTCTGTGGGGGTAAATTGGCCCTAGGGTATTTTTATCCTGCCAAAATGATTGACAAGCCAAAAAAAAGGTGAACACCATCACCCTTAGTCTACCAACTGTGTCCATCACCTCACAGGATAGTCTGGGTTTGGATCTCCCCTTCTTCTGTTGGCTGTCAGCTATTAAGACTAGTCAGGCAAATTCTGAATCTTGGAAACCGCTTCAGTCCTGTGATGAGAATTGCTGGTGGTAACAAACCATGTCTGCGTTTAATGGAGAATTATCACTACTAACTTGAACTTCTGGCGGTGGATCTTCATTTCACAAGTAACCCCAAAGCAATCTAACGGTAGGGAACCCAGGGAGGGGGAGTGGTGGCTGAGTCACAGAAATGGAGATAAGCACGGCCAGGGGCTCTTAAGAGTTTGAAAGCACTGTTGCTGATCACTTTTGATGGCAGGCCCACAACTGGTTTTAATTAAGTAATTGCTTTGAGGGTAAATTTATAAGAAAGGGAATTCACTCTCCAGCCATTTTGTTAATAGGTTGGCCCAAAAGGAAGAACCGGGAAAGGGCACCAAAGAAGAAAAATGAAAATACAAGGTAGGAAGTAGGTAGAAAGTGTAGCGTTATAAACAAATCTAAACCAAAATTGCTGGGGGTGAAGACCTGTTTTTACAACATTTTTTGATGATGACAGTGACATTTTTGGTTTTTTGAGAGTATAAGCTGAACTGTGGACATCTTGCCACAGGGACTTAAGTTCAAGGGAAATCAGAGTGTAATAGGGACTTCCCGAACAAGAAGAATTTGGATCAGCACATGGCAGTGAGGGGAAACACTGAATAGGTGGGAAGGAGGCAAAGTTTAGTCCTGCAAGAAATAGTCACCCGATGTCAAGGCATGCCTGTATCACTGGCAGTTTTTTGGAGTGCACACAGTGTGCAGAAACTTGGCTTGTCAGCCCTCCTGATGTTGACTGATAGGGTGGCCTCACAGCGGAGCGCTACATAAGCTCATTTGCTGCCTTCACCAGTCTGTAGGTGCTGACTGTGCTGGGAGAGTCACCACCGCAGCCACAGGGCCTCTCCTCGTTTGCCCACTTCCTCCTGCTCATGCTGCTCCTCTCATGGGGAAGCCGAGGCCCACCAAGCCCGCCCCGCATCTCTTACAGCAGAGGTTTGGGACGGCATAATGTGAAAGAGCTTTGCAAACTTTTCCTTTCATCTTCTTGAAGTTTGAGCAGATAGGCATAGAATAGGTGACCCAGGAGCAAAGAAATGTGAACATTTCTAAAATGAGTTTGGGATGAAGTTTATCTAAAAGTGCAGCTGGAGGCAAAAACAACTTTCAGGGTTAAAGTTGAGCAGGATCTCACAGAGTTGCAATCCTGCACATTTTGTTTTGTTAAAAAGAGAAGTTTTTTAAAAAAGCTAGATAATGCGCCCTCAGTTGGCATGGCATGAAAAAGAATCTAAAAGATGTTTGCTATTTTTTTTTTTTTTTTATTGCAATCCTCAGCATTTTGACTGGGAGGAGTGTGTTTTATATTCTAACACAACTGTTCATGCCCCAAACTTAGAGAGGGAGAGAAGAAAGTATCTTGGAGGAAAAAAGAAAACTTTTGTTACCTAAAATTTTCTTCTTTGACAAAAATACAAATTCAACTTACAAGCTAAAGGAACACTCATTGAATCCTCACTATTATCCCAGAAGACCCTACTGAATAATTTAGCTCTTCCTAATTTTTGAACATCTCATTTCAGAGTGCATGGTAAATACTAATTACTTTTCATAGCACTCTGAAGTTGGTCAAATCACTCAAACTTACAGTGATGACGGGTAGTAGTTTTCCTCCATTGACATTATACTTTCCACATTCTGGGAAACTCAGGCCTGAGAGGACAGAGGTAAAATTTTGGCTTCAAGGTTCTGGACCAAAGAGTGGTGTTCTAGGAACCAAATGTTGAGCACTCGTGTCACCTCTGGAAGTGGTTTTTTGATTCAGCAGTGGTACTTTCCAAGTCAGCACTTGTGTATGTCAGCAGATAAGACTCTTGTCCTGGGGCCGCAGGTCCTCAGCTCCACTTCATGTCAGGAAAGCCCTCTGGCAGTTCAAGAGAGTAGGGGTGGGTTGGAAAGTAGAGTGAAGCTCCAGAGAGTTGGGTGGTTGGGTGCTTGGATTGAAATCTAAGAGGGGAAGTAGAGGGACTCTGTGATTGTGAGTCAATATCACAAGAGGTAATCGGATCGGAGGGAGCTGGCAGGACTTACCCTCCCTCCTCCCTTGATAATGAACCATCACAGTGCTATGGCCAAGCCTGACCAAAGCTTCACTTGCCCCTTTGGGTATTAGATTTAACTCTGGGAAGGGGAAAGATCGGGACAAGTTTTCCTGAGGCCTTTTTTGTTTTCACCTCTAATTGAGATAAACAGGACATTTATTCCAATGACCTTAGAGTAGCTAAAATAATTCGTTATCAGTTGGACTTGGATCATTTTTTTAAGTGCTGGAAGAGAAGGATGGACAATGCTCACTGCGTAGAAAAGGTTAGACTAATACGTGTCTGTTTCTTCCCATGTTCTTCATAATCTCTTGCCTCAGAAAAGTGGGAGAAAAAAAATAAACCAACACATCATTTGATGAATGTCCCTCCCCACAAAATAGTCCAATTCTGTGTCTCAGTAGGAATGGGGAAAACCAGAAAAGGAAGTGATATTGAGGGCCGACTCCACACTGGTCACCTTATATGAATAATTGAATTTATTTATTTATTTTTTTTGAGACAGAATCTCATGCTGTCACCCTGGGTAGAGTGCTGTGGTATCATAGCTCACAGCAATCTCTAATTCTTAGGCTCAAGTGATCCTGTTGCTTGCTTGTTTTTCTATTTTTAGTAGAGACAGGTCTCCTTTTTTGCTCATGCTGGTGGTTGAACTTGTGAGCTCCAACAATCCACCCACCTACGCCTCCCAGAGAGCTAGGATTACAGGCATGAGCCACCACACCTAGCCAAACAATTGAATTGAATTCTCCTTCATAAGACCTTACTACGCAGGTGTTATTATCCCCATTTAAAAAGATAGTTCTATTCGATTATCACAATTAGGAAGCCATGAAGTCAAAGTTTAAACTGTAGGCGTCCTGACTCCAAACTCCACTTTCCCTCTTGCTATTATGTTGAAGGGTTCATTTTGAATGAAGATTAACTTGATCCTGAACTCAGCCTCCAGGAGGAAAGGGACAGTAGGGTACTGCCATCTTATTCAGCATGGTTATTAGAATGTCCTCAGTGACATGAAGGGTCAGGATGCCAAATGGTTGTTTCTAATCCCTGTTTGACTGAATGAACACACACCATTTCTAGGGTGTGAAATGTACATCCCCCAAAGGGTGGTAGACCTGTGGTGGGAGATACTGTATAATTTGTTTGTTGAAAATTTAATTAGAGTAGACCTGTCCATAAATTTAGGGACACTATAAAGTGAAGGGACCTTCAAAATCATGTTACTGTTAACCTTGTTATAAAAACAATAATAGCCAAATTTATTAAGGGCTTACTATGTGTCAGGCAGTGTTCTTTAGGCTTTCTATGTGTTGTTTAACCTTCCAACAATCCAGTGAAGCAGGTATTATTATTTTCTCCATTTTACAGATAAACATACAGAGGAAAGGCACAGAAAGGTTAAGAAACTTATCTGAAGTTGCACAGGAAGGAAGTGGCAAAACTGGGATTTGAACTTTCCTGTCAACTACTTTCTGCTGTCTATCATCGGGGAGATTATACATAGATAGAAAGGGTCATTGCTGTACTTGGAGGTCGTTTCTCTACTGGGAGAAGGACCTATTTCTTTCCCCATTTTCTATGAGTAATAGTAACATTCTGCCACAATACAACACTAAGTAGAGGAGTCTATTCACAGTAACTTCTGAGTCCTTTTAGTCATTATGTAGCTTAGTTCCTCTCTTTCCTTCTCCTCAGCTGGTCTTAAGCATCTTCCTCTTGTGGTGGGTGTGCGGGGTGACTAGGATGTCCTTTCTCAGCAGAAGTTACCACTATTTGGTGTGGTCACTGTCCTGGATACCCAGGCATTAGAGAATGGCTGAAATTCCATACTCCTTGGACACAAAAGATCCCACTGTCACCATAGGCTTCACCAGAGAGAGGCAGGTAGTTTGCCTGCACTGAACATTGTTGTTGAAGTTAATGAACACCTCCTCTATTGTCTGTATATATAAGTATGTGGACTTTCCTGGGGAAAGACCAGGAGCTCAAAGAAAGGTCTCAGAATCCCACCCTCTTGCTGTTATTGAGAGGGGAGTGAGTGAGGCTGCAGCAGCCTCAGCTTTTAATTTTCTCTGCTGAAACTCACATCTGCCTAGGCCTCGTGTGTAAACCAGGGTTGCAAAATTACTCACTCCAACTCAGATGTGTAAAGCAAATGTAGTTTCTTTTTTCTTGAAATCACTCTGATCTTTCTATGAGCCCTCACCTGCTGGGTAGCAAGAGGGAAAAAACTAATTTTAGCTCAAGAGATGTTAAAACATTCTGATGCAATTATTTAAACAGTTTCTTTAGGCTTAGCTCTTTGTGTCTGGAATAAAGCACAGTTTTATTGGATTTCTTGCTTCTTCGTTTGCTTCTCTCTAGGCGGTACCCATGGTTCTGAAGCCAGGTCCCTGGCCCCATCCCCTCCCTGCATGGTGCTGTGGGGCCACCTACACAGCAGTGTCCTAACAGGGATCTCAAGGGGATTGGGGAAAGAGCTATGCTGCCCTTGATGTTCTCTATTTCATCTTTCAGGCAGAAATCGGGAGAGCAGACTGGATGCATTACCTCATGTCTATAATCCTAACACTTTGGAAGGCTGAGATGAGAGGATTGCTGGGGGCCAGGAGTTCGAGACCAGCCTAAGCAACAGAGAGACCTTGTCTCTACCAAAAATAGAAAAGTTCGCTGGGCTTGGTGGCATGTATTGTAGTCCCAGCTACTTGGGGAACTGAGGCAGGAGGATCACTTGAGCCTAGGAGTTTGAGGTTTCAGTGAGCTATGATGATACCACTGCACTCCAGCCTGGGCAACAGAGTGGGTCTCTGTCTCAAAAAAGAAGAGATGAGAAAAGAAAAGAAAAAAGAAACCTGGAGAGAGAAGCCTGGAAGAGGACAAAGGGCCTGCCTGCCTATCTGACATGTGGCTGCCCCTACATCTCCTTCTAGCATCAGCTGGAAGAGAAGGGCTGCCAGGCTCTGTCACAGGCAGAGGAATAGCCTCTTTACCCTACGGAGGAAACTCTAAAATCAGAGTCTTGATTCTTGAACTTCTAAAGATTATAAAATAACCAGCTTGTTTTAACAGTCCTGACCTGCTAAAGCATTACACTTCCAGGTGAGACCTCTGGAATATGAACTGAAAAGAAAAGGGATTTAGAGAGGAATTGAGGTACTGTGTGTGATTTTGTGAAATATATACTTGGTCTTCAAATCCATTTCCTGATGTATAACTTCTTAAACCCTTAGAATCTCCAAAGTGGTGTCTTTTTGTGTGTGCTGATGATTGACTGGTGGCCGGTAGCCCCTGGGTCACTTGGGGATGGGGCTGGTCACAGGAAAGACCAAGGCAGGATTAGAGGATTAGAACTTTCAGTCCCACTCCCAGTCTCTGGGGGGACGTGATGGTTAAGTTGATCACCAATGGCCAAGGGCTTGATCAATCATGCCTACATAATGAAGCCTCCTTAAAAATCCCAAAGGACTGGTGGCACCGTAGCTCAGTTGGTAGGGCACCAGCCACATACACTGAGGCTGTCGGGTTCCAACCTGGCCCAAGCCTGCTAAATGACAATGACAGCTGCATCAGAGAATGCTGGGTGTTGTGGCAGGCACATATAGTCCCAGCTACTTTGAAGGCTGAGGCAAGAGAATCTCTTGAGCCCAAGAGTTTGAGGTTGCTGTGAGCTGTGGTGCCACGGCACTACTCTACCCAGGGTGACAGCTTGAGACTGTCTCTAAAAAAAAAAAAAAAAAAAAACCAAAGAAAAACCCCAGAGGACTGGGTTCAGGGAACTTCCCGATAACTGAATTTGTGGCGGTTCCTGGAGGCTGGCACACCCAACAGGGCATGGGTGCTCCACATCCCTTCCCACATAC
>CAUYPK010083317.1:0-110920 GCA_963574355.1 Loris lydekkerianus | reverse complement strand
CCCTGGGGAGTGGGAAACCCCGAGAGAGACCGAGGGGCCTTGTCAGACACTGTGGAAGGTCAGAAAACTGGATGACATTGACCGGGATCCACAGGTGATAAGGAGAGAGCTGTTTCTTCAGTGGGAAAATGAGGTGCCCAGGCTGGTGCCCCCACACACATACAGCCCAGGAGGGTGTGCCCACCATCACGTACAGCCCAGGCTGGTGCCCCCACACACGTACAGCCCAGGAGGGTGTGCCCCCACACACGTACAGCCCAGGAGGGTGTGCCCCAACACATGTACAGCCCAGGAAGGTGTGCCCCCACACATGTACAGCCCAGGCTGGTGTCCCCACACACGTACAGCCCAGGAGGGTGTGCCCCCACACATGTACAGCCCAGGAGAGTGTGCCCCCACACATGTACAGCCCAGGAGGGTGTGCCCCAACACATGTACAGCCCAGGAAGGTGTGCCCCCACACATGTACAGCCCAGGCTGGTGTCCCCACACATGTACAGCCCAGGAGGGTGTGCCCCCACACACGTACAGCCCAGGAGGGTGTGCCCCCACACATGTAAAGCCCAGGCTGGTGTCCCCAAACACTTACAGCCCAGGAGGGTGTGACCACCTGGATAGAGGGACAGTTCCTTTCTTTTCAGTTTTCCAACTTATTGTGCCAATTATTGCCTATCTTAGCTTTAAGTCTAGAATCTTCTTCTTAAAACCTCACCCATTAAATATAAATTGTCTGAAAACTTCAAAGATTTGAGGATTCAGTCTTATTTCCAGGCAGAAGCTAGAGGGGACCACACCACCTGCCATCCAACCTCAGAGGGCTCCATGTTTGACCAAGGTTGTCCCTGTTGCTGTGGACACTGGGCTGGGGCAGCCCTGCTCCCTGCCCTGGTGGTAACACCTGCTCAGGCCCTTGTGGTGTCCCATGCCTGGCTCCAAAGGGTTTGTGGATTCAAAGGCTTGTCGCTGCTCTCCATCAGGAGCCCCCGTAGCTGAGTTTGGCAGGACCAGCTCCCTGCAACCTTAGGCTCAGCTGGGAATCCTGGGGTTGGGATCCCCTTGAGCATTTGTGGGTCCAGGGGGCCATCTTTTGTCCACAAACCTCAGTTGGAGCCATTCCAACCCATCAGAGAGTCCCCCATGGGGATCAAGGCTCCTATTCCCTGTCTCTTGGGAGGCTCCTTGCTCTCTGGACACATCTGGCCTCGTCCTCCTCAGCAACCAGCTCATATGGGGTATGGAGGGAAAGAGCGTTGCGGCACAGAAGGTTGTGTTATCCATTCCCTCCAGAGCACACCAGTCTAAGCCTTTCTCCACGCTGCCTCTCTTATCACATGCATAGTCAGAAAAGCAAGGCTTCCCAGCCCTCACAACAATAAAAAGATGACATTTCACACTGCCTGACACCCTGTCAGGTGGAGCTGAACTCTGGTGCTGACAGCAGTTGCATGAATCCCAGGTCCTGAGCGTGGGACCCTGCATTTTAGGTGGAGGAGTGGGGGACCCAGATAGGAAGAGGAACGGGGGTGGGGGGGAAGAGGAGGGAGGATAGATTCTCCTTTCCTCAACTCTGGACCAAAGTATTAGGAAAATTTTGAAACAGAGGAAGTGGGACTTGTCCTCCTTCCTCCTTTTGGCAGTTTTACATATCCAACACCCCCTTGGTCAAAGCTCACAGGGCAGCCCCCACCTTCCGCAGTGTCCTGGGATCCCAGATGCACTCCCAGGAGATCTTCCCCTCTCAGAGCAGCTCATCTTCATTTGACTATTAGTTGGAAAGCACACTGCACAAATAATTCAAACTAAAGTGAGAGTGGCTGATAGCCAACCCTCTAAGCTATGAGCAATTTCTTTAAAAGGTGGTTTCAGAGCTTAATTATTCACTAATTGGTGGGTTCCACCCTTGTCCCAAATCAAAAGAAATAATCCTTGGTGAATAAATGACTACTCCACTCTCCAGGGTATGGGCGAAATGGAATCCAGCAGACACCTAGGTGGCCTGCCTCCCAAAGGGGCATTCAGGTAGCAATGTGGCCTCCTGAGTTATGGCAGGAATGAATGTACGTATTTACTGGAGAGATGCCCGTATGCAAAGAAAGCCCCCAAAAGAAGCACAAATGAACATTAAGGAGGGCTGGCACAGAATAGGGACATGGGGCCCCTTGTTCAAATGAGGGGAAAATCTTCCACTTGAGGTACTAAACTATACAGCGTTTTCCTTTCTTCTGCAATATCCTTCTCGGCTTGTCATGGTGTTTTTTATTTGCCTTCACTGTTGTTGCAAAGCAAAGTTACAACTTGAATGTAGCAGCTGACTCTCAGCTCTCCTCTTTACCTGGGAGACACAGAAGTCAGGACACTCAACGAGCCTGCAGAGTCGCTGTGACCGCAGATGTGTATTTCATCACTCCCACATACCTACGTGTTTCTGTTTTTAACAGAGTGATGGAAACTCGGCACAAAACTATCTTAACTGTTTTTTATTTCACTTCTTTCCCATCCCTTGATGTCATCATTTGCAGCGTTGGCGGCCAGCCAGCATGGTAAGGAACCACGGGGTAACTTTCTTGGCTTTTGGTGTTTCTTAGAATGCCCCCGCCTTCTGTGATTAGAGCAAATTCTGGCTTGAACACAGGTGTGGCCCCTGGGAGCTGTTGGGAGCCACTCACTTGGTTAATTGTCACACACTGACCCTGTCCTCCCTTTGAGCATTACTAACACCTGGGGTATGGAGGGGTTCCTCGAAACTTGGTGCCTATGCATATCCGCATGTTGAGTGCCATCTGCAAATGAGTGGCAGCGATGGGTGAACATCGCCGGGCCCGGCATCCTCTGTGCAGGTGCACGCGCCATCAGATCTCAGTCAAAAACACAAGGTCAGCAGCAAAATACTAAAGAATTCTAAGAACATGTTAAACCAAGCACAGGGCCTGGTTTGGGGCTCAGCGTGACCACAGGGACACAGGACGGCTGTCTCTGACATCAGGCGCTCTCCTTGCTCCCACTTGGGCCCTCTGGTCTGCTCGCGGTGCCAGCGCCGGCTCTTACCTGAGATCGGAGTGCCATTGGATCCTATCTAGGTCAAAAATCCTATAAATGATACGTTCCCTGATTAATGAGTACAGTCACTTCCCATTGGGGTAAAATTAGGGGCATATATTTCATTTAACATCTTTCTTTTCTTTTTAACATTAAGGTTTCTAGACCTAGTTTGTTCTTATTTTAATTTCAATCTGCTTTTATCTGAATCCCCAAAGACTAGCGGAAGAGCTGGCTTCTATCTCTAGCAAGCCCTGGTGGGGGGTGGGTAGAGATGGGGGGAGAGATTGAGGAGGAGAAAGAGAGAGACAAGCCCTAGGCAAGAGCAAGGGCCGTGCAGGGCAGGGGGTCCTGAGGAGGATACAAGGGGGAGGGTCTGCAGAATCCAGCCACACTCAGGCCGGGCTCAGGCTGGGTAAGGCCTGTGCTGGTGCCCACCAGGACAAAGGAAGGAGATGCCGGGCCCCCCACTGGGCCTCCCTCACACCCCATTTTTAACAGGGAGAAGTCAAATCTGTTGCCCGGCACCAGTGTGCAGCTTGGCTCTGGGGCCTGGTGTTCGCAGATGCCTGCGGCAGCAGCGCAGCAGTGCAGCAGCCCAGGGAGCGCGGCTCAGGGTGTTTATTTATCCTTTGGGCCTTAACGCATGAGCTCCCTGAGTGGAGATGGAGGGCTGTGTGATGGTGCATTCCTGGACACTAAGGGCATCATGGCTGAGGGCCGGGTGAGGGTTGCAGGCACAGCTGTCACCAGGTGACAAATAGGTCCTGGCCACCCCTGACTCCTGGAATGGTCCTGGGAGGAGGTGGGGCGTGGGGGTGAGGCCAAATGCAGAAGGCACCTCTGTGCCCAGCATGGCTGACTGTCTCCTTTGTCTTTACCATGACCCTATGAGGGACTGGGGACAGCTGACATCCACTCAGGAACACCCAGCCAGCCACCTTTTTAAGCACTGGTACTTACATAGTCATTGCCACTGCACAGCAGCCTTAGGAAGGAGACATTCTATAGACAGGGAAACCAAGGCAGGAGGGGTCACGGTGAGGAGATTCCAGAGGTGAGACAGGCTGCTAGGTTCAGGCCTCCAGGGCTGCAGCCTCCTGGAGTTGGGCATCTTGGTCACTGAGGCCCCCAGCATTTGACCCAAGGTCACACAGCTGTCAAGTGTCCAACCCCAAAGCCAGAACTCTTTCTCCGAAGCTAGACAGCTTAGGAGGCATGGCCCCCAGGGCCACATAGAGGAAGGGGTGACTGCGTGTCCCCCTGTGCTTTCACCCAACAGGGCAGGCCCAAGCTCACCTTCCTTTCCAAATCCCACCAAGCACAGCACCGCAGGAGGTGCCCTGCTGTTGAGCGGCTGCTGGTTCAAGTGGTTCCCACCCCAGCCTGCAGGCAGCTGAGATTTCCAAAATACCTGTGTTCCTCAGGGTGCTTCTGGCTGAATCCCAGCTAAAACTTAGAAAAGGGAACCATTAGGTCACATTGCTTCAGTTCATGGGGACTGCTGACTCAGGCTGGCTGAACCCAGGCTGGGAACCTGCCTCCCTTCAGGGCTCGGCATGGCCACCCCTGCACCATCCACACGCAGTGGCAGGGACACCACCAGCAGTCCAGACCATGTCTCCCCAGAGTCCAGCAAAATGCTCAGGGCCAACTCTCACGGGGCCCCTGAGTTATGCAGCCATCCTGGACCTATCACAGTGGCCCAGAAAGTCCAGGGCTGGGGGCCAAACCTGGGTCATGAGCTTGCCCTGCAGCTGGAATGAGAGGCGAGCCCATCTGGGGGCCTCATGGTGGGAAGGTGGGGGGCAGGAAGCAAAGACAGCACACCCACCGCAAGGCCTGAGCTCGCCCTCTGCTGCCTGCTGCAGGTACGGGAGGATTTGGGGTGGGGCCTAGGATGCATTTGTGCCCCCAGCGTCCATGACAGGGGGTCATGCAGCCCCTCACACCTTCATGGGTGCTCTACCTGGGCCACACCTGCCCCAGAAGCAAGAGCCACAGTGATGGGCGTGGCCCTGGCCAGAGTCCCCACAGCCCCCGAGACAGCCCCTCTGCTTTCCTTCCTAGTCTGCCCTGGCCTTGAGCACACCCCACCCTTCACAAGGAAGAGCCACTCACATCAAAACCTTTTGCTACAATTTCTCAGACTCAGGGGGCTGCTTACCTCACAAACCTAAGAGCAGCCTTGCAATTCCTGCCGATTCCAAAGAGACACACAGTTCCCTCTTTTCTGCCTTTTTTCCCACAGCTGACCTGGGCGTCCTCCTCGCTCATCCTTCCCTCCCTTCCTCTTAATTGCTGCTGGTTGTGGGTGAGGCCTTAACCACCACAAATCTAATAGGGATTTTAAATTTGTGGTCAAATGAATCTGTGGTAAAATTCACATAACATAAAATTCAGCATGTTTCCCATTTAAAAATGCAATTCAGCAGCATTTAATGCATTCACATTATTGTGCAACCAGCTCCCCCACCCATTCCAGAACTTTTCATCCCCCCAAAACCCATACCCTCTAGCAGTCCTTCCCACTCCCTTCCTTCTGCCTCTGACAACTGCTAGCCCACTTTCTGTCTCCATGGGTGCATCTGTCCTGCACTTTTCATATACATGACATTACACAATTTATGGCCTTTTGTGACTGGCCTTTGTGACTGAGCATCATGTCTTCAAAGTTCCCTTGCACAGTAGCATGCACCAGTGCTCTGTCCCTTTTCATGGCTGAATACTATTCCCTTGCATGGGAAGATCTCGTTTTGCATGTCCGTTCCTCTCTGGATGGCATCTGGGTTGTTTCCACCTTCTGCCTATGGTGAGCAGTGCTGCCGTGAGTATTCATGTACAGGTCTTGTGGGAGCATCCATTTTCACTCCTTAGGGGTATAAAGCTAGCAGGAGAATTGCCGGGTCATAAGGTGGCTCTGCATTAACTTACTGAGGAACCAGAAAACCATCTTCCACAGGGACTGCTCCATTTCACATTCCCCAAAGGAGGTATTTGAAGAGCTCACTTGAAAAGTTGCCGGGAAGATTGTGAGCAACAGGAACCCCTGTGTTGTAGGAGGTCAGTAGGCAGCGGGGTGTGGCAGGCAGGGGGTTAGGACACGCTGGGCAGTCTCCCTTCGAGGCTGAAGCTCCAGCTCCACCACCCACTACCAGGTGCCCCCCCAGCAAGTTACTTAACCTCTCTGAGCCTTGCTTTGCTCTTCTGTGGGCTGTTGTAAGAGCTAAATGTAAGTGCTAGACAAGCCTCAGCTCTCTATTCTCAGGCACGCTCAGCACCAGAGGCCTCTCTCTCTCTCACTCTGAAACTTGCAATCAGCACCACCATCTTACAAATGAGGGGCTGGTTCAAAGAGGTTGTGTAGCCTGGGCCACACAGCAGCCCCGGTCAGCTACCTCCTTCCCTTCCACACTTAGCCTCCTGAGCCATCTGCAGAAACCCAGAGCTCAGTTGTGGTGATTGGAGGGTTTAACGCCCATAAAATCCAAAGAGCTCAATAATTCCAAATACGGTCTTCTATGCATTTCCCCAGGAACCTGGCCCAAAAGGCAGAATTCAGCATGTATCTTAGAAGGGAAAAGACACTGCTCTTCAATTTTTCTCAGGTCTCTTGGTATAAGACAACTACGATCGTATCTCTAGGCCCAAACAAAAGCGTCTTACGGGACTCCTGCCAGACCCTGCAGCTCCAGGCATTCCTGCCAATAATTCAAAACAACCACAGAATATGTAGGAAAATGATAAGCAGGACTCGAGTTTAATGGGCAGAGTGAAATCCACTATTCTTAGTTGTTGGAGGGATTTTTGGAAAAGTAACAACTCTTAGAACAGACTCTCGCACCATGCATGCCCCTTCACTTAATCATTTAATGACCCTTTTTTTGTTAAGTTTCCAAAGAGATGTTTCTGGAAACCCAACATCCTCGCATCAACCAAGAATGAGCCCATCCCCATCAGGCATGGAGCCCAATCCCCGTCAGGAAGGCAGGAGTGTCAGCTGCTTGGGGTGTCTGGGTCTCACCCCCACCCCCGGCTCAACACCCCTAAAGAATCCCAATGCTCAGAGAGGAACAGAGAAACCAAAGTCCTACGTCCCAGTGCCACCTCTTAGCCATGAGGTGACTTTATCCAAATTGCTTAATCTCTTCAGGTGTCAGTTTTCTTACCTGCTAAGTGGGTTTAAATGAGCTGAAACATCAAAAAAGAAAGTGATGTTTGCAAAAGGGCCAGGCACATTGCAAAGCCGTTTTTAACATCCCTGTCTACCATCTTCATCATTGTCAAGGTCGCTTCTCTCATTTGACAGATGTAGAGGGAAGATCAGCTGCAGGGCTAAGGGCTAAGCCAAGGTGGCTCTGGGAGCTTGGTATTGGCCTAGACCCAAGGTTTCCGGGCCACCTCCCAGTTCCTGCACCAGCCTTCTCTAGTCCCTCTGTACTCACAGCCGGTCTTCTTTCCTTATCAGCCTCCAATCAGCCTCAGGAGCTTTGCACCTCTATTTCTCTGCCTGGAATTTCTCACCACCTTTTCACCTAGTAAAGTCACTTTTGTTCTTTCAGTTCCAGATCAACTTCATTCCCTTGTGCAGCAAGTAGAATTGGGGCCCCCCAAAGAGATTTTCAAGTACCAGCCCTGTGCCTGTCAACGTGACCTTACTTGGAAATAAGGACTTTGCAGATGTGGTTAAGGCTCACAAAGTGACATCATCATGGATTAAAGTGGGCCCCAAATTCAATAATGAGCAACCTAATAAGAGACAGAAAAGGAGAAACACGGGGGTGCACGGGGGGGCTGGGGGGCAGGTGATGACGGAGGTGGAGACCAAGGAGAGGCGCCTTCCAGGGGTTGCTGGAGAAGCCAGGGGGGAGGCGTGGGACAGATTTCCTGTCAGAGCTTCTAGAAGGGACGCCCCACCAGCCCTTTTGCTTCTGTTCCCCAGCACTATGAGAAAAGTAGGGTCTGTTGTGTTAAGCTGCCTGGTTTTTGCTATTTGTTATGGCAGCCAGAGAAAATGAATGTGCCCAAGGCTGCCCCGCCATGCCCCCACCATCCTGGTTTGCTCAGGACAGAGGGATTCCCTGAGATGTGGGACTCAGTGCTGAAACCAGGACAGTTCCAAGCAAAGCAGAAGAGTGGGTCACACTGGCCATTCTGGACACCAAGGTCACATCGGTCCTTACTTCATATACCCAACTTCCATGGGCTTTGTTGCAGCGCTGGATACAATTACAATTAATTTGCTAACTGCTTTCATAATTACACATGTCATAGTGGTCCCCCCACCTGACAGCAAGCCCCTTGCCTGTCCCCACCACACAGCACTGCAGAGCCTGGGTGCCCAAGGAGGCTTTGTGGAGTGAATGAATGAAACCAAGTCTACCTGAGCCCCAGGGGCAGGCAGATCCAGGGTGGATAGAGAGGTGCCATGAGCTGGGCACGGTGGCTCAGGCCCATAATCCCAGCATTCTGGGAGGCCAAGGTGGGTGGATTGTCTGAGCTCAGGAGACCAGCCTGAGCATGAGCAAGACCTCGTCTCTAAAACATAGCCAGGCATGGTGGTGGGAGTCTGTAGTTGCAGCTAGTTGAGAGATTGAGGCAAGAGAATCACTTTAGCCCAAGAGTCTGACGTTGCTGTGAGCTATATCCAGCACTCTACCTAGGGACTCTGTCTCCAAAAAAAAAAAAAAAAAGAAAGAAAGAAAGAAAGAAAAAGAGAAGTGCCATGGTATACAGTTGGTGCTCAGCTCTGGGAAATGCAGTGTGGGGGCCTGGCCTGCAATGACCGGGCTGTGCTGGAGTGGTGTACACCCCGTCCCTGAAGGTGTTTCAGCAGATGCTGGGGTGTTGTGGCGCACAGCCTGCACAGGGCAGAGCTGTAGTCCACGCCGCCTAAACGCCTTCAAATCCCAGGATTGTGCAAGAGGCCTGCTCGGAATGCTGAAAACAGGAGTCACTTGGCTTGGGGGAAGGGCAGAAGATGGGGGCAGGAGGACTGGGCACCTGGGAAGGGCAGAGTGAGGGCTCTGAACAATAGGCTCAGAGGCATCGTTGTGGGGAAGGGGGCAGAGAAGGATGCTGAATGATACTAAAGCTGGACCCCTCTTAAAGGGGAAAAACAGAGGCCACACCCTGGAAATCAGATGTGGGGTCATCGTCTCAATTTCATGGGGCTCATTATAGTCCCCAAAGTACTTTTATGCACTACTTTAAGCAAACGGAAGTTTGCTTTCCATGTCAAAATGCCAGGGCACATGGATGAGGACCACGCTCCCTGGTCTCCGAGGCCCAGGCTCCTCACAGTTTGCTGCCACACTGTGAAGCCTCCCAGCCTCGTGGCCTAAAGTGGCTGCTCTTGCTCTGGCCTTCACAGCTCTATCTTGGCCAGAGACAGCAGGCAAGGAAAGAGGAAGCGTGTGGCCCCTCTTTAGTATACTTCCTGGAAGGTACACCCTCAGGTACCATCATGATGAACTGTCAGAGAAGTAGTTACCAGAGCATTTTGGAAACTTTAGGTGACATTTTCTCATTTTAAATAGTAACTAATCCCACCATCAGTGTAGCACCTACTGTGTGTTGGGCACCGATGGCCTCTCCACATATGTGAATTTATCTTAGATGTTTCTCACAGCTGGCCTATTGCACAGATGAGAACAGATGGGATTCAGAGAGAACGGGCTTTCCTGGGGCCCCATGCAGGAGGAGGTGGCCAGACTGGAACCTGAGATGTATGCAGACCCTGACTCTGCGCCCGTCCCGCTGCGCAGTGCACCTCGGCCTCCGGGTGGGTTGGCCTGTGAGTCACAGCCGCTCTGCATTCCCTCTGCATTTCCTGTGATTCACATTGTCTGGTCCACCCCAGATTGTCCCTTAGAGGATGGAGAGTGTCAACTGAGCATGAGGGAGCCTCCCCTGATACCTCCAAACAGCATTAGGGAAAAATACCCTGAACAACAGGCCTTCCTCCCCAAAAGGTGACCACCAGGAGACAGACACCTCTCCCATGGGGCTGGCCCCTACTAGAGAGGCACCAGGACCAAGGGGACCAGGCAGCTGTCGCCATGAAACCTTTCATGATGCCCTCTCTGGACAGCCTTTCTGGGAGCTGGCTACTCCTGGGAAGGAAGGAGAGTCTTCTGCTTGGTGTCACCAGGCTCCAGGGATGGCAGCACCTCCAAGAGAAGCCCACTGTCCACCCTATAACCAGGAGCTCCTTGCAGGACACAGGCAAGTGCCAAGCCCAAGCCTGGAAGTTTCCCTGTTGCTTGGCCTGCCTGGGTTTGGTGTATTCCCTGGACACCACTGAAATCCAGAGACACCTGCTCCACCCTGAGACAATCGGCTTTGCTTCTTCAAGTCTGGGGGAGCCCCGAGTGCACTGTGAAGGAACATGTGATGTTCTTCCGACACCTACTCTGGTCCTGCAAAGTCCACCGGGAACCCTGGACTCCAGGAGCTCAGCTGCATGGGGGCAGCAGCACCCCAGGCTCCATGCAGGAAAACTGCACAGCAAGCCCAGCGGGACAGACTGCGGGGGACTCTGTCCAAACGGGGTCCTGAAGCCTGGGCAGGCGTGAGGGAGGCAGCACCTACATCCCCCTGCCTGCCAGACAAGGTTGTGGACTTAATTGTTTCTCACAAATTCAAAGCCAAAGAGGCCTCTGCAAGTGATAAGTTGGCTCTGTGACCAAATAAGGCAATATTACATTTCACTGTTTATAGCAGGCCTGTGAGACCAGGCGGCCGAGGGCACCGGGAGAAACAGTCTGCACTGGGCCTTCCTCCCCAGCACCCAGTAACTCCTTCCAAAGCTGGTTATAATTTCCTTACAGAAACAACCATTTGTCACTTTTTAAACACACACTAACAAACCCGAGAGATGACCCAGTCTCAGTCAGGTTGGTTCCCTTGAGTGGCAGAACCCGGCTTTGAACTTCCACACAACCATGACTTAAAGCTGGGGAGAGTCCCTAAAAATTTATCCCTGGGCTTGAGAGAAAACAGGGGCATTTCTTAAATGGCAAACTTCCAAGCTCCCATGGCGAGGTCCCTCTTCTTCCTTGGGGATTTATTGCAAATTTTCTTTTGCAAATGAGACTTGTTACTGCTCCTGATGCTGCTAAGAGCCTCGGGCATCCTTCCTGTCCCGACAGTATTTATAAAAGGAAAGACACAGTTGGCCGGTGGACTTTCAGTAATTGGTATTAATAATGGGACAAGTGTAAATGTTTAAAACCCATTAGGAGGCTTTAAATGCTAAACAAAGCTCCAATGTGCCAGCGTTTGCACCCTGGATGGGGACTAGCCCAACCTACATCTAAGAACATTTTAGCTCCAAGGGGAACTCAAGAGCTTCTACGTGACTGGTACAGCCCACGTAGAGCACATTTCCAGGGCCAGGACGAGGGCACAGACCTACACAATAGGGGAAACCATTCAGTATCAGTCTCGCCTTCAAAATAGGATTTTCAAACCTGTCTTCCTCCACGAGACCCCATGACTTCTCTGGTCCTGCCTGGTGTCAGGGACTCAGCCAACAAAGACATCAGCATAGATCTCTGCTCTCCACTCCAAAGCTTCCCTTCCAATCCTTACAGGTGCTCTGGATATGCTTTCTGAAAGGGCAGATGGATGAATGAGTGAATGGAAGGCATCATTATGTTGCTTGCTGATGGCACTCTCCAATTTACGTCCCTCAGAGGCTGTGGAGAGAGGATTTGTAGTGGGAAATCAGCAGCCAGTCAGGCCCCAGCTGTCCCGCCTGGCTGCCCCCTGATGGTCACCCTGACCTCCAGAGCTTCCTCCAACCCCGTGAAGGAGTTCTCCCAAATCCCCTCCGGAGGCTCTGCCCCCACATCCTCACTTTCTCCCATGGGGGAGGCACGTGTGCCAGGTAGCCACGTTGTCACCACTACTGGGGCTCTGCCACCCCCACATCTGCACGGATATAGGGCAGGTGGCCCAGGGGGTGATGTGGGTTGGACCCCTTCAGCCACACCCAGATACTCCTGCCAACCACACCACTCACTTGAAAAAAGTATAATTCCCTTTCCCAGATGACTACTACCTCAGGGACTTTGTGAGGGAGCGCAGCTTTGGGGGGCAGAGACACCTGGGTGGAGCCAAGATGTCTCCATGACTCTGTCCAAGTCACTTGGCATAATCATTCATCCAGCAGCCCCAGCCAGGCGCTGACATGGCAGGCAGGCATCCCTGCCCTTCTGAGACCGCCCAGGGACATGACCAACAGCCTGCATTCAACGAGCACCTGCTGTGTGCCGGGACTCATCCTCAGCACTCCACCTGCATTACCTCATTTAATCCTCATGACAGCCCTGCAGAGCAGCTGCGGCGGTGAACCAGGCATATCCTCTGAAGATACAGAGCCCCCAAGGAAGGATGAGCTTGCTCTGACTCTGTTCTTTGGTGGCTGGAGTCCCCTCCCAGAGCCTTGCCACCTCCCCGGGCAATGGAGATACGCATCTCTCATTTGCAGGATTGGTGAGAATATCCCAGGAGGTGATGTCAAGTGTCTGGCATAGGGGGAGGAATAGAGGACACGCTCGGGGAAGGGTGGCAGAGGGACAGGTCAGGAGTCAGTGAGGGCTGTGAAATATGCCACTCTCCTTCAATGCCCCAAGCTTGCCAGAGCTGAAGCCACATGGATGGAGAGACAGAGGGTTCTTGGATGCTGACCCTTGCTGTCAGAGGCCAGTTAAGCTGACCAGGGGTCATCCATGACCCTGGGCAAGGCTGAAAAGGCCCTGCCCTTGGGGTCCATTGGGATCCCAGGGAAGTGTCTTGGGGGTAATGATTAACCCACACGCAGCACTTGGCTTTGAACCTTCCTGCCAGCTGACTCATTTTGCAAATTCTACTCCCGTGGGAGTGCCTGCTGCCACCTTGACTGAGATTCCAGCAGCTGAGGTATCGGCAGCCCAGCTGGGTGGGGTGTCCTGGCATTCACACCTGCCCCTGGGAAGCCTGAAGCCGGCACATGGGGGAGGACTGTGATGGAGGAGACAGCGCTGGACCCCCTGCTGGCCAGTAAGGATGAGGGCTTGGGTTTGGGGAGCAGAGGCCAAGGGAGCTGTCACTCACAGCCTGCCCACCTGGGCGTGACACCAACTCTGTCCCTCTTTCTTTCTGCAGAGGGTATGGTGGACCCAGGAAGCCAATTTCCGCACAGTGCCCAGCCCAGCCCAGCTGGGAGAGGGCAGGAGAGGTGCCCCACGGCAGGCAGGCCCTAGCACTGGGCTGGTTAATACAGGTGGCTTCCTAAGAGCAGTAACCACCAACTGCAGGGTTTCACAGCCTTGGCACTGTTGACATCCGGGGCTGGGTAATTCTTTGTCATGGGTCCTGTGTATTGTGGAATAGTTAGTAGCGTCAGTGATGCCCCCGCCCTCTGTTGTAACAACCCCCAAAAGTTTCCACAGTGGTGCCCAGTGCCCCCTGAGGGCGCAGCCCTCCTCCCTCTGTTGTGGTTACACTGTGTGTGTCTTGCATTTCCTGTGTACCAGCTCTGAGCAGAGTCTTTGGCCCATGACACATCTGAGCTCCCCAGGGTTCTGCAAGGTTGGTTCTGGTGATAACTAAAGGCTTTGGGGCCACATCCCCTACGTTCCATCTCAGATCTCTCATTTGCCAGCTGGACCACCTATGACAGGCTGTCACACCTCTCGGTACCGTCATTGGTGAGAGGGGCTAATAATACCTAGCGTCTACCCAGAGGACTTTGGGTAAGGACATGGCTGGGGCTCTAAGCACAGGGCCTGACACCTACTAAATGTTGTAATGACCCCATTTTGCCCAAAAGTAAAACTGAGGCCCAGAGAAATTAAGCCGCTTGCCTGAGGGTCACACAGCTAGTTGGGTGAGGGCAGTGAGTGACCCTAGACGTCTCGCTCCAGAGCCTCCAGTGCAGGAGCAGGAGGAGGCTGAGAATTCAGCAGCCCAGGTCCTAGCCGCAGCCCTGCCCTCCTCCCCGTGTGTGGAGCTCACTTCCCTCTCTGGTCCTCGGCTCCCTGGTACATGAGCAGATTCCATTGTAAACCCTGCTCGTCAGGTGGCCACATGGCAGGCTGTATCACTCTCATCAATCTCGTCTTAGAGAGGGGCTCCTGCTCAGTGTGTGGGGCCTTCCTGGCATCAGAGACCAGCTGGGGGACACTTGGGGCTCCAGCTTGCTGAGTGAGCGAGTGACTTCACTCCATTTATGAGTGAATGAATGGGTGGACAAGGAAGAGGCTGACCAATTTCCCATGGTGCCCACCTCCCAGCCCCCCAAACGCCAGGAATTCAGCTGGGATGTCCCCTCCCATGCAACAAGGGAGAAGACCTTGCTGAATGGCTCCTGCTCTGTGCTCCCCTGAGGAAGGTCGGAACCCCGGGGGAGCTGCCTCCCCGGGGGTTAATTGTGCCAAAGCTGGACGATCCCCCAGGAATGACCTCCATCTCTGGGGCCTCTCTGGCCTCCACTGGAAGGAAGTTTGAAGGGTAGAGGGGGACGGGGCAAGGATTTGCGAAACTCAACAAAGTAGCTGAAAAAGGACTAATTTTTATTTTTGGTTTGTTCTCAAAGTGTCAGAGAGCTAAGACAGCGGGAGGAGGAATGTGCATTGAGCAATGAAATGTTTACAAAGGAGCCTCAAATGACTCCAAATTAGTGCCAAATTTTTGAGATCCCTGAACTGAGATTGTCCAAGGACCCATTTCCTCCTCAGTGGCCCTCAGATAGCCACACCAAAATATGGAAGAGGGAGATGTGGTGGCATCACTCATTCCTCTGACAAAGTCCCTCCCTAGGCTGTCCGAGCCCTTTACACAAAGTCTGGATCTCCAGGGACATTGGGGCTCAGATGCCAGTCTTCACCTCTCCCAGGAGCCTTCTTGGGCAGGATTCTGTCTAAGAGCTATGGTGAGTGATACTCCTATGCCAACTGCACAGCCCATGGACTTTAGACCTGGCCTTGATCACATGCTGGCAGCACAGGGGCTGTAACTTGAGGGAGTCTTGGGAGGGCCCCTTGTCGTGCCATTGGATACTGCATTCTTAGATCTTCATTCCCTTGTCACCAAGCTCTAGATTCTCAGAGCCCTTGATAAGGTACTTAGATGTGCATTAATTAGTCAGTCACACTCTAGTGTAAATGAGGTTAGCTGTGGTCTTTCCTGGTGCCTGCTGCCTGAATGGAAGTGGGCTCCACTCCAGGATGTTGGACAGCCATGTCAAGGGGTGTAGGAGCCATAGGAAGGGTCCCTGACAAGGGCTAGAGCACACGGCTGCCAGAGATGAGCCATGCCCCTTCTCCATCTGCCACAAAAGGCCCCAGATTTCTCTTTCAAGGCCATGGATAGGGACAGGGTGGAGGCTGAGAAGTATGGTCAGAAGATCATAGGACATGATCTGAGACACAGCTCTATCCTCAGCTCTCAGCTGCCTCATCTGGAACATGGGTATGAGACGCCTGTGAGGCAGGGATACACGCGGCAGCATCGTCCCTGGTGACGTCCACTATCTGCTGCCAGAGATGGGAAAGGCCGCCCTCTGGCTACTGCCTCCATTTCCTCTTTAGATGGAGAACCTCAGTATCTGAGTCTGCTGGGAAATCGTGTCTCTTTTTTCCCAAGAGAACAAGTTGTGAAATCCTCCTCTGGGTTCTTAGGGGAGGAGAAAGAGGCAGCTTGGGGGCTTCATCCCAGCCATTGTCCTGCCCTCCTCGCCCAGATGGCAGGAGAATGGCCGGGATGAATCAGGTTGCCCCTCACCAGTCAGAGAAGGGGCTCTGAGGGAGGGAGGGGAATTACTACCTTCAGAAGGGAGTGTGGTATTCTCAGGATTTCCAAGAAAAATCTCTGTTAACAGGAAATGCAAACAAATAGGAAGACAGACAGGGAAGGAGGGAGGAAGGGAAGAAAGCCTGAAGAAAGTCCTTTCTCCTGAGGACACCCCAAGATGGTGATGCTATGCATGCAAAGCCTAACCAGAGCTTTACAGAGCCAGCACACCCAGCTGCCCAGTTCAGGGCTGGGGGACCCACAGCCCCGGGGCTGCAGCTCAGCCACAGGGAAGTAAGGACAGAGCTTGGTTGGCACCAGCCATGGTGGCGAAGACCTTCAGAGGGTCACCAGCCTCATCGATCAGTCTTCATGTGAATATCCTATCAGGAAACATTCAATAGGCCATGGCCTTGGCTGGCATTCTGGACACAGGGGTTATTTGCTTTAGCAATTATTTCATAAAGGTCCAAAGTGAAGTGTTATATAAGAGGAACTCTGTGATCTCGGAAGGTCACTCCTCGTCTCTGGGGCTGTTTGCTCATCTCTGTTATGATGAGGGACAAGTTCAATGGTCACCTCGCAGGGAGAGGGGACCAAGGGAAGCCCTCTATGGATTCAGCAGCAAGAAGCAGAAATACTACCTTTAGAAAGGTGGAAGTCATTATCTCTCATATGAAAGAAGTTGAGAGGTGGGCATTCCAGGATTCCAGGGCTGGCAGGGGTTTCATGTAGTCATCGGAAACCCAGGGCTCGTCTCCCAGGCTGCTCTACCATGCTCCACCCAAACATCTACCTCATGGCCCAAGATGGCTGCTCAAGCTCAAGCCATCAGAGCTATATTCCACCCAGCAGGAAAGAGAAAGGGCAAAGAAGTGTACTCTCTCTTCCTAGAGGTTGCCAATATATTTTCACTCATTTCTACTGGTTTAAACTTAGTCCCATGGCCACACCTAGCTGCAAAAGAGGCCAGGACATTCAGTTTGGGTTCTAGGTAGTCACATGTCAACTAAAAAACTAGGGAAATTTCTTATTAAGAAAAAGAAAAAAGGTCGGGCACATGGGTTCACACCTGTAATCCTAGCATTCTGGGAAGCCATAGCAGGGGGATTGCTTGAGCTCAGGAGTTTGAGACTAGACACCTCTCTACTAAAAATAGAACAACCAGCCCGACATTGTGGCAGGTGCCTTTAGTCTCAGCTACTCAGGAGGCTGAGGTGGGAGGATTGCTTGAGGCAAGGGTTGAGGTTGCTGTGAGCTAAGATGACACCACCAAAAAAAAAAAAAAAGAAGAAGAAAAGAAAATATCTTCTCCTTTTTGCCTTTTCTCCTACCCTTTCTTTTTTCTCCTTTTTCCTTTTTCAGATACCCAGCCTTTTCCCCACTGGCTGGCTTGCTTCCCAGACCGTAGATTGGGATGCAGGAGGGGACTGCATGTGCAGAGCCTCAGTAGGGGGGCTGCCGATTAACGCAGAGTTAGCTTTGCTGCCCCCATCCAAAGGGCCCTTCCAGTGTGTGCCTGTGACCCCCTCCTGCCTCAGGACTTTCACCCCTTTGAGCCATCCTTACCTACCGTGCAGAGAACCAGATACGACTACTTTGGGAGGATGACTCCCATCAAATAGAAAAGCAAAGGCAAGTTCAGAGAAACTGGCCTAGCATGCCGGGGTGCTTGCCCCACGGGCCGTGCCTGGAAACACCAGCAGTATCTCAGTCTGCGTGTGCAGAATGAGCTGTGTGTGCCCACGCTGTTTTTTAAGTGAACACACAGTCCTTTGGCTGATTGCAAGGGCTGCTGCAAATGCACAGGCAGGGACACTGACTCAGTGCCGCGGCAAGCGCCTCACAACGGGACTGCTCATTTCCTGGGTGAGTGTGAGCACGGTTCCCCTTGGGAAACGGTCGAGTGCTATAATTAACCTCCCGTGCGTGTATCATCTTCCTGGAGCTGTAAAACAATTCCTGACCTATCGGGTTGTCTCTGCTGCTTTCAGTCTGTACTTTGTGTGTAAATACACTGTATTCTCATAGACTAGGCTTGTGTCTGAAGACACGGGTCATAAAACAGCCCCGCACCCGCAGCCTCCACCAGTGCTGCTGAGGGAGCTGAGCGTGGTGTGTGAGCGACAGGCCACCTGTGGGTGACATGGTGCCCTCAGGGCCCTTGCGTGGCTATCCCTCCCCGCCGCTCTCCGGCACCTGACCACTCTCTGTCTCTTCAGCTTCCTTCATTTGTCCGTGAACCCTCCTGGCCATCCAGCACGATACATTTGCTTATTCTCTTTCTCCCTCATAAAAAATTTCTACAATAGCAGGATTTTTATTTTAAAAAATCACTGTATCCTCAGCACGTAGACCTTTCTGAGCGCTCAATTAATGCTTGTTGACTGACATCTTCAACTTTTCTAAATATTTTCTACTGGCCCTGAAAGACTCTATTCAAGATGAAAAATCCATTTAATCCCCCGGTCTAGCAAGTCGATGGAATTATTCTTCCGAGGCAGGATGGGAAGCCGTACCGTAGCAAGCATCCTATTTTATCACATGCGTCCACATTCCATCTTGTTCTAAAAGGATCGTGAAGTAGCTTACCAAAGTATTAAAAATGCCTCAAAAAAGAAAATAATTCAGAAGTTCATAATGAAGAAGTCAGGGCAGGAAAAATAAGGTTTGGAAAGTGAGATATTAAAAATAACATTTGGGATCCGGGAGTGATGGCTGGCACCTGTAATTCCAGCACTCTAAAAGGCCAAGGCAGGTGGATTGCCTGAGCTTATGGGTTCGAGACCAGCCTGAGTCAGAGCAAGGCCTGGTCTCTACAAATAGCCGGGCATTGTGGCAGGTGCCTGTAGTCCCAGCTACTCAGGAGGCTGAGGTAAGAGGATCCCTTGAGCCCAATAGTTCGGGGTTGCTGTGAGCTGTGATGCCACGGGACTCTGCCAAGGGTGACTGAGTGAGACTCTGTCTCAAGAATAGTAATAATAATAATATTTAGCAGTTATAGATGGTTACTGTGGGCAAGGCGGACTGTTCCCCTGTTTTTGGTCACTTTCTATCCATGGCAAACGTTAGGGTAGGCCCCAGAATGGATGTGCACCTTACAGATAAGGAGACTGAGACACAGAAAGGAAAAGAGTGTTTGCCCAAGATGGCTGAGCTGGTTGAGGCAGGTGGGTGTGAACCACTAGTCTCTCACCCAGCAGAACCACATGTCCTTGTCCCTGACACCAGGACCCAGGCACGTGGGGCCCACCTGTGGGTGGCATGGTGCCCTAAGCATTCACTTAGAGCACCTCTTCAAGGCATCTCTGAGCCTCTTAGTTCTAGGAGGGAGACCCAAGCCATCACAATTACAGTGTCCATGCAAACAGCCCATGCCCATCACGCAGAAGGAAGATGTCTGTGACCAACAGCCTCTGGGCAGAACTACCAGCTCTGCTCACTATAGGTCGGGGTTCCTGAGTCCAAGCAACAAAAATGGAGTCTGGTTCCTATCTGAAAAAGAATGGGATGGAAGACTCCGTGAGAGGTAGGACAAGGGCAGCCTGGGAGGGCAGTGAGTAGGAAGCACAAGTGTCCACCCCTCACATACACACTGCTACAAGACAGCTCTGGCAATGCACATGGCTGCCCCAGCGGCTGGACAGCACCCAGAGAATCAGGGCCCACCCTCACGGGGCCAGAAGCCGAGCCACTCACAAGAGTGTCTGATTGGCCAAGGTTGGGTCACACATGACTATGGCCCAGTTGCAGGGAGATGGAGCTGCAGACTTCACATCCATCCATAGAGTGGGCTCTATCCCCACCAATAAGACGCCCAGTGGGGGGATCCCCCAGTGGAAAGGGGAGTGAGGTGCTGGATCCCTTCCCCAACAAGATCAGTGCTCACCACACCCTCCCTAGGAGTGCAGGGAATACCCTCCCGGAGCTCACTAAGAACCACAGGGGCTTCTTCATAGCAGGAGATGATTCCCCGTTTGTGGAAGGCAGCCGCCCTGCTTGCCAGAGATGATGGGAATCTTTTAGGCTGAAGTTAGAAGAGGGGCCAGATGTAGCCCACCAGCATCACTCAACTTGTCAAACCAACTCTGGTGCAGTTGACAACACAAGACTCATGTTCTGTGTGTGCAGTCACAGCTGGGGGGTGCCAGTTCCCACTGCTGCATTCAAAGACCATGGAAATGGTCTACGTACGTGCAGCAGTCAGGTTCCAAACCATGAAACGTCCTGCCCAGGCCTTGTGCTCCCTGCCCACAGTGCTGGCCTGTGAACCCAGGTGTGCTGCTAACTGAGAGAGAGGCCTGCTGTGCCCCAGCTGGCAGTAGCCTAACAGATTGACCAGCAAGCAGGTTGGGGTCAGGGAGACTACCCCCAGCCCACTGGCTGGGCAGCCGACAAGGAGTGGCAGGGCAGCCTGCTGCTGGGAATGTGGCCAGCAGACCTGTTCTGAGGGCTAGGCTATGGTTGAGTCTCTGAGAGCGTGATTTGTAAATTAAATGTGTCATCAGGTGGCCTGGGGACACGAATTTACCCTCCCTGTTTTTCAAGGACAAAGAAAGCTAGATCCTCACCAGGGTTGTCCCCTGAGACTAAGGCAGCGCCATGGTTCTGTGCACCCGAGACCCACGGCCCAGAGCATCGTGGGCGGAAAGTCTCAATGGGCTGAGCCCTTTGGAGACATCTGACATCTGGGTTTGCTTTTCCTTCTCAGATTCCCTCCAAGTGTCTGGGAAAGTGTTATCTCCCGTCTCCAAGGAGGGTTTATGAGCAGTTCTCCCTGAGAGCTGTTATCATTTGCATGCTGTGGCTGATAAGGGCCAAGGAAAGCTTCCCAAAGGATCACTCAAGGAGGGTTGCTGAGGGTCCTCTGGAGAAGAGGCCTGGCCCATGGGGCAGCTTGACCTGAAAACTGACATCTCTGAAGCCCATGTTAAAGAAGAAGGAGAGGCACTTGGGGAAAACTCTGCTCCCTTATGCAAAGAAGCCTGAGTGACTTTGGGCTTTGCCCCCTGGTTCTTAGAAGTGGTGACATCCCCAGCCACCCTATGGGTCATTTTACCAGGCTGCCACCTCTGCTCAGAAGAAAATGATGAGTGTTTTTGTTGGCAAAGCACCTCAGAAGTTTCCAGCCCGAGAAGCAGACTCACCAGGTGATTGCAGCCCTCCTTGATTGCCCTATTTTTAAACTACACTGGGTGTGGAGTTTCGCTTCTCTTAAGAGGCATCTTCCTCTTCCTTAATCGAGTCCTGAATGAAAGCCTGATAGCTCTATTCTGGACTGATTGAATATTCCTGTGACCTTTCCAGGAGACAAGCCACCAAGTGCATTCAGTTATAGAAGGGACTTTATGAATCTACCATCTTCGAATAACTTAGAAACATATTTACAGTTCGTAATCTTGCCTCTGCTTTATGCCAGGAGCCTTGGCATCTGTGTTATTTACTCTGTAAATAACACTGTTATTAAGGCTGCATTTTCTTTGATAGAAAATTGAGCATAAATATTTGTGCCATTAATTAGAGTCCATTTAATTCTAAAACCTTGAGCACCTCAGGCAGCCTCCAAGGGTAAACAGGCCACTAAATGTTAGTCAGACCTGGAAGTTTCCTTGCTGAGTCCACCCAGAGGCCTTTCTCTGGCCTCAGTGCTACAAACAAAGAAAGAAATGGAAGGTGGAGGAGCGGTCAAGGAACCCAGAGCCCAGATTTTGAATGTGGTAAATTATGGGGACTGAATGTGAGATGTTTTCCTATTATTTCTATATCTTTCTTATTATTCCTGGTAATAATGTGTTGCAACTGGTACATTGAGTCCATCCATGCTCATTCCAAATTCCAGAGAGATAAATGGAAGATCAATATGGTACTGCAGAAAGAGTTCTAGAAATTTCTAGAATCAGTTTGGCCTAAGTTTGAATCCAAATTCTGCTGTGTGGACTTGGGCAAGTCATTCTCCCTCTCCAGGTCAGTTTCTTCAGCCGGAAATGGGAAGAATAATCCACACTTGTGTGCTTGAGGGAAGACAGATAAAAATAACAAAGTATGTCCTTTTGGCTGTCTTGCGAGGCCGACAACTCTGAGCCTAGGGCCACCTCCCAGCCTCTTAATAGCCAGGTAACAAATGGGGGGCTCACAGTGTCAGCTCACAAAACCTGTGTAACACAGAAGCTATTGTCATTCTCCCCAGCTGCTAGCATTCTGCAAAATTCTTTCAGGTGCAAAGGGAACCCATTTGAGGTGCCCCAGAGACCTGCCAATCAGGGAGTTGCAGCACTAGACTTTGACTTGCTTGGAGTCTTTTTGGGGCTGGGCGGGTCCTGTGTGTGGCCTCTGTACCACTGCACCTCCCCAGACCAAGTGCAGGATGGGGCTCAGGGCTTCCCAGTGTTTCCAGGTAGAAACGCACATTAGTGGAGTCTTGTTTGCTTGTTTGGTTTGGTTTCTTTAGATGGTGTCTCGCTCTGTTGCCCAGGCTAGAGTGCTGTGATGGCAGCCTAGCTCACAGCAACCTCAGACTCCTGGGCTCAGGGAGTAGCTGGGACTACAGGCACCCACCATGAAGCCCAGCTAATTTTTCCATTTTTAGTAGAGACAGGGTCTGGCCCTTGCTCAGGCTGGTCTCTAACTCCTGAGCTCATGAGATCCACCCAGCTGGGCCTCCCAGAGTGGTGGGATTGCAGACGGGAGCCCCACGCCCAGCCAACGTTATGGTATTTCTATTGGGTTTTACTCAACTACTGCCTGTTTCTGGTGAATGATTCTTATTTTCCACTTCCGGTAATGATAGTGGGTTCTTTAAAAATGAATTTTGCCAAGCCCTAAAAACGGAAGAAAATTCTGGTACATGCTAACACACGGATGAACCTCGAGGACATTATGCTGAGTTAAATAAGCTACACACAAAACAGACTGATACTTCACGGTTCCACTCGGGTCCCTGGAGGAGTCAAATGCATGGGGACAGAAGATAGAATGGTGGGTGCCAGGGCTGGGGGTGCGGGGGGCCCTGGTGTTAACTGGGAGCTGTTTTCAGTTTTACGGGATGAAGAGGTCTGGTGGTGAGTGGCAGCCACAACAACTGCACAGCCCTGTGAACGTGCTCGTGCCGCTGAACTGCACATTTATAGTGGTCAAAATGATAAAAATCTATGCTGTGCATATTTCTCCACAACTAAAAAATAAAAAGTTTGAAATCAGGAGCTGGATTAAAGAAATATATAAAATAAATCATGCCACAGGAAGATCGAGAATCCAGTTCAATTTAGGGATGTGGAGCTGGCCTGGCCAACGCTGGGGAAACGCCGGTTTCTACTTCATAGCACAGCAGTGAGAGCGGACTCTGGGGCCAGGATGTCCAGATTTCAGTCCCAGCTCTCCCAGTTACTACTGTGTGACCTCAAGCAAGGAACTTTACCTCTCTGAGCCTCAAACTCCTTGTCTGTAAAGTAGGAATGGTAGTAGCATGTACCATAGAGAGCTGCCACACAGATCCGATGAGCTGATATTTATAAAGTGTTTGGAACGGGGCCTGGCACACAATAAGTGCTCTCTAAGTGTTTGTTAAATAAACAGACTTTCCTAAGAGAAGCAGAGGCGGACAGCTTGTCTGTCTGAGGGCCCCTCTGCAAGCCAAGCCGAGGGAGGGAAATGGCTTCAGCTATACGACCCCAGTGTCACTCGTCCCCCAGTGCTGATATGTGGGGAGCCCCCATATCAGCAGTGAGCAGCTGCCGAGAGGCCGGGTGGGGGAGGTTCCCCAGCTGAAGCCGACTCGGGCCTCCTGCTCCCAGTTAGGCGGGCACAGCCACTGAGCCCTCTGCCAGTCCCACCCTGTGCCCACCTCTAATCCCTTCCAAAGACCCATCGGAAACAGGCTGAATGTCTGTCAATGAGCAAATGGATAAACAGGTTGTAGTTCAGCCATACTGTGGGGCACTATTCAGCCAGGAAGGGAAACGAAGTTCGGACGCCTGCTGCGGTGTGGAGGAGCCTCAGGACACTGACGGAAGCCAGACAAAAAGACCATATGATGGATGGCTCCGTTTATATGAAACCCACACCAGATGAACCAAGGGTCCTGGGGATTGTCTGGGGCTGGGGCAGGGCAGGAGTTTCTACTTTTACTCTGGAGTGATAGAATATTCTGGAACTAGATAGAAATATGTTGTTCAACATCGTGAAGGTACTAAATGCCTCTAAATTGTGCATTTTTAAATGGTTAATTTTATGTTACGGAAATGTCACCTCAATAATTTTTTTAATTAAAAAGATGTCCCTACTAGCCCTGCCCAGAGCAGCCACCAGGGGCCCCCTAACTAGCCAGCTCACTCCCCATGCTCACCTGCTCCCATCCCTGCCCAGGTGCTTCCCCACCTCTGTGTCTCCACCCAGACTCTGCCAGAACCCCCTAAAGTTACCCTCTACCTGGAAAATCTACCCCCACTGGCCCCAGGTCAGGGGACACTACCGGCTCTAATCTGCTCCTTAGGAACTGGCTGGCACATCAGCCTTCCACCATGTCACCCTGTCTGACTGAGCTGAGGATGATACAGGCAATGGTGCCCTATAATCCCTATAATGCACCAGGCTCTGGGCTGGGAGTTGGATTCTTGTCCCAGTTCCACAACAGCTATTACCAAGGCCCATTTTACAGGTACACAAACCAAGGTGCTGAGAAGTAACTTGCCCAAGACATGATTGGGGCCCCTCTCTGTTCAACTGCTGAGGCCCTGGGCTCACTCAACTTCCCCCTCGCCTTGCTTACCTCCTCGGGGCCCTGTCTTGCTGGCCCTCGCACCTCCCATGCCCCCCCAACCTGAGAAGGGTCCTCCCTATCATAGGTCCTCAAAGCCAAATGGAACTGGAAACAGCCTCCCCAGCCTGTGAGAAATCAGCATCTAAGTGACCCAAGACTTTGTATGTGTTCTGATGACAAGTGGCAGTAGAGGTGGGGTGTATGTGACAATGTGCGTGTCACCTGAGTAGGTGGTGCACTGAGAGGGATGTGGCCACAGGTGGTGTGACTGTCACCTGTCAGCTCTGGTCTCTGACATCTCTTGAGGCTGAGCAGCATTTGGGAGCAGGGAAGACCTTGGTGCCACCGCTGCCGCTGCTGCTGCTGCTGGTGGCTTGGGTGAGTCAGCTGCAAGCTCAGGGGCTTGAGCTGGTCCCAGTGGGGCCAGGGCCTCACCCAGCAAGGCCTATTTTAGACCTGGGCCGAGCCCTCAGGATGAGCACTGGCCCCAGCCTCACCAAGAGCAGCCTTCTCTGCCTCACAGCCTTGCTGAAAAGGGAAACCATTTTCTGTAATTATAAGCATTGTGTGCCGTGATTACTGTAGTCTGTAATGATGGCTGTGTGTTGTAATGACAGGCGTGCCACCTCCCCGAGGCAGGCCACTTGCCTGCTCTGTGGGACATAAATATCTCCCTGGTCTTCAGTTTCAGAGGGGCTGCAGCATAGTGCTCCCTGGAACTGGGCTGGGGGGCTCTGGATATTTCTATTCCAGGCCACCCATCCCTGTGTGGGCCACATGGGCAGCCCAGCCTGGCATCACTCTCTTGTGACAACATTTACCAAAATAGCAGCTGAGACCAATCTTCTTAAAAATGAGCTGGTTCAGGTATTTACTAAAATATCTTTTTAAGCGTCTGGGTCTGTGGACTGGCATTTTTGGGTATGCTGGGCACAGCTGAAGGGTTTTATCTGCACCCAACTTAATTGGAGCCAAGAAAATGAAAAAAAGAAAAAATGGCTTCAATCAGAATGAATCAACATCTATTAATGGCTGTTTAACATATTTCTGCTAATAATAATGCATTAAATAATGTGCATTTTAACGCTGGCTAAATATACAATAGTCCCCAAAAGGTAAACAATGGCAGTTAAAAATAGTTTCAGTAGGTATTTACCCCCCCCCCCCCCGCCTTTTGGCTTATAGTTCATCATTCCAGGGGTAAGAATTCTAAAATTTTCTCTGTGTATTTATATAACTGAGCAATTGCTATGTATCATATTGGCTATCAGAGCCTTCCAAGAAAAATGAGTTTTTATCTGGACTCATGCACAGCACTGGTGAGAGGGAGAAGCTCTGTGACGATGAGGTGCCCTCCTGGGACAGGCATGTGGGGTACGTAGCACATGTGTCTTGGGGCTTCTTGGCAAGCTCTCCACTGGGTGCCTTCTGTCCATACTAAGAAGTCCCACCAGGTGCAGTGTCCCCCAGGTTCTCAGTCCAGACTGAATGAGATGATACTACTGCCTCCTTGAGGCTCCTGCTTTGAATCTCCTTCCCCTTCTTACACCGCGTACAGTGCTTGCAAGGGGCAGGGAAGGGGAACCCAGCAGGAAACATTTCTGTGTGGTTTTGCTGCTCCCACCATTTTCCACCCAGGGCAGTATCACTGGGTACCAATCCCAGCAGGCCGGCAGGGACCAGGGAGGGCTGCTCACACTCGACCCTCATCCCTTCCACATCTGTGTGCACGTGGTCTTTCCCCCATGGGGTGGCTGGGTCTGTCTTCCCCAGGGTCCAGCCGCAGCTGGACTCCTTGTGGTGCTGCCTTAGCAGGTGATTCATGGGCCCCAAGCCACTCCCTTGACGTGCAGAAATTGGCAGACGACCTTACAAAAGTTCAGGCCTCTGGCTGGGTCCACCACAGCCCCTCCTGTGGGCAGGGAGCAGCTCAATGTCTTGTTTATGATGATCCGCCTCTGAATTTATTGTATTTATCTGGAGATGTCACAGGAGTGAGGTTTGTAGATACACAGAGAGGCGCCATCACCGTTCTCCATGCCCTCCCTGGGTGCCCACACCTCTGCTGTCTGGAGGATGCTGAATTGGCCAGACCTTGGTTTCTAAACATGGCAGGGCTGAAGAGTGGTCCCTGCTGGCTCCCTGCCCCGAGGTAGAAAGGAGGGAGGGCCAGGGATGTGAGTGAGAGCCCCTGCCTGGACTCTGGGAGTCCCTGGCCAAACTCTCTTAGCTTGGTTAATCATCAAATAACAGGATTTTATTTCTACTTTGGGGCAGTTGGCTCTTTAGGTAGATTCCTAAATTCCGCATAGGCTGGGGATGGGGGTGGGGCAAAGATCCCTCCGTTCAAGGTCAGGCCCTGCACTGCACTGTAACCTCCAGCTCCTTTCCACCTCTGGCTACAGCCCTCGCATCTGACAAACTGACAGCAATTGATTCGGGTCCTGCTGCCTGAGGGAGGGGGCCAGGGCACTCTACAGATGTGGGGACCAATTGTGCCCAAAGCCGCGCCTGGCTGCGTCCACCGCCCCCCTTAGTCAATGCCTTTCCCTGGGGCCCTAGCCAGGGGCGCCTCGCGAGCCGCTCAGGGCCCCACTGCCCCCTCGGACCGATAAGACTGTCCGGAGCCCGTGGAGACGCGCCCCGCGCAGCGGGAGGCCGGGGGCGGGCCGGGACCGCGGGCCCAGCTCGAGGCTGCTCCTAGTCCCCAGCGTCCCGCTCGCTCACTCGCAGGCTCCGTGACCCGGTGGCCACGGGGGAGGCGCGCGGGGCGGGTCAGGGGCGGTGTCCGCAGGTAACCCTCAGGAGGGCGGGGAGGCCGCCGGGACCCCCGGACCAAAAAGCCGAGGGGGAGGAGTTCGCGGCGGTGCGCGAGGGCAGCCAAGTTTGGCTCTGGCGCGCGGCTTCGCGTCCTGCCTCTGGGGAGGAGGGGGACTGTCCCCTGCAGAGCTGGGCTCGGACCCTGGCCCTGGGAGAGCCGCCGCAGACCTCGAGAGGTGACTTCGTTGTTCCCGCTTCGGGACCCCGAGCGTCCAGGACACACCAGACCCAGGCAGGGAACTGCGCTGCGACATGCAGGAGGGCGACATCGGCCTGGAGGGGCTGTCCCCGGAGGAAGACCCCGCAGCCCGTGAGTATCCAAGGACGGCAAGGGGGCGTGGGACAGTAAGCGTCGCTGCAGCTGCATCTGGGACGCCGGGGGGACGACGGCGCACCGAGGACTGAGGGACGCTTGAGGGGGAGGAAACAGGGACCCCAGTCTCTGGTGGCGGGGACTGTCCGCGCGGCTCCCGGGGAAGACGAGAGGGGAGGGCCTTTGTCGGTGGCAGGTCGACGACGGGGGCACCAGCACGTGACAGACACAGCGCCAGGCTGGGCAGGGGCTGGGGGCGGCCGCGAGGGCCCCTGCGTGGCGCCCAGGGCGGCATCTGCTGGGCCCGCGGGGCTGCTCCGATCCCGGGGGAGCGTGACCCAGCGGATGCGAGGGTTTCGGATGTTTTTACAGGCGCTATTAATACACATACTATTTCCGTGCTATTCTGGAGATTTATTTGCGATATAAAGTAACTACTATGACTTGAAATCATAATGGAAATACTGCTGAGGAACTTACACAGCCCGGAGACAAATGAGACCTGGGCCAGAGACCGGGAGGAGAGTCCCTGAGTTCCTCGGCCGCTCCCTGCACATAAATCACCGTCTGGGATATTTTTATACTAATAATTTTAAAATAAATGACCCAGGCAGTGTTTCTTGGATGATTTTTCCTCTCCCAGTTCACAGGTTATTAAATGAGCCTCAGAGTGGGGTAGCGACGGGGCAACGACAGGCGGCTGGCTTCCTTTAATTGCTCAGCTCTGCCCTGGTGAAGCGCCCTGGTTGGGATTCTGTGCCCTGCAATCAGGACGCCAAGCGGGGCTGCTAACTATAGCATGGGAAGCCTCCTTCTTGTTCCCTCTCCCTCCCTTCCTCTCCTTTTTTTCTTTTTGGGTTCCCATGGAGGAACTTAGTCTGACATGTGCCTTTTAAGCAGCCAGATTTGGCTTTTGGTTGTGCACCTCATCAAAGTCAAGGTTCAGGCAAGGAGAGAGGGGGCCCTGCCAACCAGACAGTGGAGAGGGCAGCTGTCACGGCCTGGCGCGGTGGCCAGGGTGGCTTCCTTAACCAGACATGTAGAAACAGCCCTATAACCAGCTCAAACTCGCCGTTCACAAACACTCGGCCAAGCTCCAGGCAATGATTGCCGAGCTTTACACACTTAGCCTCGTTGTAACCCTCTGAGGAGGGGACAGGGTCAGCCCCACTGTACAAAGAGACTGGGGCCACACTGTGGGTAACTGGAGGGACCAAGTCTGGGACCGGGGATGTCTCAGCCCAGCTCCAGAGGCTGCAGCCCTTCTCTTACCCTCCCAGGGAGAGTCACCCAGTGACATAGCTGAAATCAAGGAAACTGTTTCCTGCGCACAAGAGTGTCCCGTGGAGGCCCATACTTTGTGCCCATGCAGTCTTTAAGCTGGGGCATAGGCCGTATCTCAGATGTGAGGATCTGGAACCTTCTTTAATGGGGGATCTGAGCCGTCATCACAGACAGATGACCACCCCAGCCCTCGCTGCTGGAGTGCAGGCCCTGCTTCTGGGCTACATGGTGGGTAGCATCTTGCTCTGGATATCAGAGGGGTCAGAAGTGAGACCCTCCGACTGGCCCCAGGCTCAATTCCTGTGTTTGCCACCAGGTACATCAAGGCATGCCAAAGATGGCTTGCCGAATCTCTGGGGCAGTGTTTTTCAACCTTTTTTGTCTCTTGGCAAACTTGAACATATAGTTAAACTTCTGTGGCACCCTTAAATTATGTTGATCAGAATATACTTACTGTGCTTTTAATGTCTTTTGAAAATAATTTAATTAATGATCTTTAAAATTTGTTGTGGCACACCTAAGATCTTCCCACGGCACACTGGCTGGAAATCTCTGCCCTAGAGCGTCATGCCACTCTTTAGCTCTTTTAATGTCATTAAGATCCAGAGGTTGCCATTGGCATTTGCCAGTAAATAGGAAACAAAAAAGCCATAGAGTTGGAGGACAGAAAGAGTTCTGAGGTCTCTGAATCCCTGGAGAGCCAGGATTCCAGAGCTGACCTTCCAGGTCTGAGTCCCAGCTTTGCTCCTGGCAGCCCTGTGGCCTTAGCCAACTTACCTAACTGCTCTGTGCCTTATCTGTAAAGCCTAGAGGGTTGTTGTGAGGATGACATGAGTCAATAGCCCTTCCGAGGAGCTGGCTCTATTCTGTGCATGAATGGCCACTGTCCCCGTTATCGTCATTCACATCCTCACTATGCACTTCAGTCCATACAACCCAGATGTGAAGCCAAACCCGGCATCCTGCAGGTGTCCTGCAGCTTACTCTAAGTCCTGCTTGTTCTCACCCTCTGCAAACCCTGAGCCCATAGTCCCAGGGAGCACTCAGTTATTACCGATGCCTTCCTGACAGTTCCATGGATACTTTTTAATAAGCTGTTTACCTGTGAGCTCCTGGTCTGCACTTCCCACAAGGGCAGGTGGAGTGAGGCCTGCAGCATCCTCCTCTGGGCATGTCTTCCCAACTCACTTCCGCTCACCCCTTAAAAACCTGGCTGAGACATCCCCTCCTCTTGCAAACCAGCCCCCTGTGTGGCTCATAGGGAGGGAGGGAGAAAAGAAAGGAGGAGAAGGGAAGAGGGAAGGAAGGGAGGGAAGAAGGAAGGAAGGGAGAGAGAAGGGAAGAGGGAAGGAAGGGAGGGAAGAAGGAAGGAAGGGCGAGAGGGAGGGATGGAGGGAGAGGGAAGCACTAGAGCTTCACGGGGCAGGAAAGCAGGCTGTGGCTTGCTAAGGGGGTTGTGACCATTGTAAATAGGGCAGCTGGGGAAGCCCCTGGAGAGGTGTCATGGGAACACAGCTGAAGGAGGTGAGGGAAGAGCATTTCAGGCAGAGGGAACAGCTGGTGCAAAAGCCCAGCATCCAGAGATTTCAGAGCGTGCCTGGTGGGTTCAAGGACCAGCCAGGAGACGGGCAGGGAGGGTGAGGGAGGGAGCAGAGGACCCAGGAGGCTGAGGCCGCTGTGATCCCTTGGGCTAAGAAGAATCATAGGAAGGGCCAGACATACAGGATCTCTCTGGCTGCCCTGTGCAGACCAAAGGAACAGGGCAGAGGCCTTGCACATGCAGCTGTGAGATGCTGCGACCTGGGTGGGGGGAGCAGGGAACGCTAGATCCTGAGTCTGTTTGGAAAGTAGAACCCACAGAAACTGTGGGCACATCAGATTCGGGGGCTGAGAATAGGGGAAGCAGCAAGGATGGCTCCAAGGATTTGGATTGAGCAGCCACAAGAAGGAAAGGTCAGAGCAGGTTTAGGTGAGGACAGTGGGGAGGGTGGCTTGTTTTCTGGGTTTGTTTGTTTTTTTAATTATGGTAAAGTATACACCTTAACATTTTAATCATTGTAAGTGTACATTTCAGTGGCATTAACCATATTCACATTGTTGTGCAACCATCACCACTATTTCCAACATTTTGTCTTCACCCCAGATAGAAACTGCGTCCATTAAATGGCCCCTCCACTTCCCTCGCTCGCCCCTCGTATTCCCTGGGGCTCGCCTCGCTCGTCAGCTTTCTGCCGTCTTGGTGTGACTGCCCCACCTAGATACCTCATCTGCTATCGTGCCATATCCGTCCTCTTGGGTCTGGCTTCTTTCACTTTAACATGTTTTCGAGGACCGTCCGTGTGGTCTCAGGCACCAGGACTTCATGTTAGGGCCGAGTCATGTTCTGTTGTACAGCTAGACCACATTTTGTTTTCTCGTCCATCCATCGTTGGACACATTGGTTATTTCCATCTTTTCACTCTTGAACAATGCTGCAGTGAAAATTTACATCTAAGAATCTGGGTTTCCGTTTTCACATCTTGTGGGTATGAACCTAGAAGTGAAGGGGCTGGATCATATCGTGTTCTGTCTTCACTTTTTGAGAAGCTGCCAACCTATTTCCCCACTGGCAGCACCATTTTGCACTCCCACTAGCAATGTGCGAGGGCTCCGATCTCTCCACACTGTCATCAGCGCGTTATTTTTCATCTTTTTTACTTACTCATCCTGGTAAGTATAAAGTGGTATCTCACTGTGGCTTTGATTTGTACTTGCCTAATGACTATGTAATTATGTTGAGCCTCTTTTCGTGTACATGTTAGTCATCCATATACCTTCTTTGGAGAAGTATCCAATTCCTTCATCCATTTTTTTTTTTTTTAATTCAGGGAACTTTATTGATGTTACATGACAAGGTGGGGCTCCTTAGGCCCCTCCTGTTCTTTAGGGGGTCTGGTGTGGAAGCTGTCGAGGGGAGATGCTCAGTGAGGTGGGAGACTGAGGAGGCAGGGGCACCCCAGCAGCTAAGGGCCTTGCTCTTCCTCTCATGCTCTGACTGGGGCTTGTGGTCTGGGGGTTAAATTGTATTGTTAATCTTTTCTTGATGAGTTATAGGAGTTCTTAATATAGCATGGATATTAAACCCTCACCAGTTACACGATTTCATGATTTACAAATATTTTATCTCATTCTATAGGTTGTATTTTCATTTCATTCATTCATTTATTTATTTTTTTGAGACAGAGTCTCACTCTGTCACCTTGGATAGAGTGCCAAGACATCATCATAGCTCACAGCAACCTCAAAATCTTGGGCTTGAGCAATCCTCTTGCCTCAGTCTCCCAAGTAGCTGGGACTATAGGCACCTGCCACAATACACAGCTAGTTTTTTTTTTTTTTCTTTCTATTTTTAGTAGAGATGGGGGTCTCACTCTTGCTCAGGCTGGTCTTGAACCTGTGAGCTCAGGCAATCCATCTGCTGCAGCCTCCCAGATTACTGGGATTACAGGCATGAACTGTCACATCCAGCTATTTTCACTTTCTTGATAATATCCTTTGACACACACACAAAAAATTTGTTTCTCAAAAAAAAAAAACCAAACATATATATATATGAGACAAAGTTTCACTATGTTGTCCTCGGTGGAATGCCATGGCATCATAGCTCACAGCAACCTCAAACTCTTGGGCTTACATGGTTCTCTTGCCTCAGCCTACAGGTGCTGCCACAACACCTGGCTATTTTTTTGTTGCAGTTGTCATTGATATTTAGCAGGCCTAGGCTGGGCTCGAACCCACCAGAACACCACCATGCATCCCCAGTGCATATGGCCAGTGCCCTCACCACTGAGCTATGGGTGCCAAGCCTCTGGTTTCAATTCTTATATTTAGGTCACTAATCCACTGTGAGTTAATTCTGGTGTGTGGAGTATGGTAGGGGTCCACCTTCAGTCTTTTTCATGTGAATATCTGGTTGCCTCAGCAGTAGTTGTTGAACTACACTGGGGGTTGTGTTTGAGCATGTAAATTACAGCAATCATAAAAGTTGACGCTTAGACTGATCCTGCATGTCAGCTATCATTCAGAGCACCTGGTGTATATGAGCTGTGCTATGGACGCTCGCAGGGAGACTGATAACTTAGTGCTGACTTGAAGGCCAGATGCTGATTCCCCTATTGATGGCAGGGGTAGGAATGACCCATCTGGGGGGAAGCCTGTCCCTGGCCTCTGTCACTAAGTGAAGAGTCTGGATGGAGGCCTTGCCCTGGAGACCCCCATGCCACCTATAATTATAGGAAAGTCTCAGTTGTAGACAGCGCCTGATGCTCTGTGGGAATGGTCATGCAGTGAGTTTGTCTTCTTTACTGGAATGTAAATAATAGAGGAAACTATCTTCTATCTCTGCAGTCAAATGCATAATTCAATTCTAATTCAGGAGATAAGGATGCATCTCCTTTAGGACAGTTAGACCACCAGGTGCTGGGGATACAATGTAGTCACTGTACCAGAAGATGGGATACAAATGAGAAGAGTCAGCTGCTGTGATACAGTGTAGCACGGTGCCCTGAATGAGCAGAGTCAGCCGCTGTGATACAGTGTAGCATGGTGCCCCAATGAGCAGAGTCAGACGCTGTGATACAGTATAGCACAGTGCCCAGAATGAGCAGAGTCAGCTGCTCTAATACAGTGTAGCATGGTGCCCCAATGAGCTGAGTCAGCCACTGCGATACAGTGTAGCATGTTGCCCAGAATGAGCAGAGTCAGCCACTGTGATACAGTGTAGCACAGTGCCCAGAATGAGCAGAGTCAGCCGCTGTGATACAGTGTAGCACGGTGCCCCAATGAGCAGAGTCAAACGCTGTGATACAGTATAGCAGGGTGCCCCAACCGAGCAGAGTCAGAGGCTGTGATACAGTGTAGCACGGTGTCCTGAATGAGCAGAGTTAGCCTCTGTGATACAGGGTAGCACAGTGCCCCCAATGAGCAGAGTCAGACGCTGTGATACAGTGTAACACAGTGTCCCAATGAGCAGAGTCAGACTCTGTGATACAGAGTAGCACAGAATGAGCAGTGTCAGACACTATAATACAGTGTGGCACTGTATTACAATGAGCAGAGTCAGCTGCTGTAATACAGTGTAGCATGGTGTCCCAATGAGCAGAGTCAGCTGCTGTGATACAGTGTGGCACGGTGCCCCAATGAGCAGAGTCAGACACTGTAATACAGAGTAACACTGTGCCAGGAGCTGTGACATCCTAACCACAGGACAGGATGTGGGGGTGCAGCTTAGCTCCTGTCTCTGCTCTCGATGTAGCCTGTGTGGATTTACATTTTGATTTGTGTGGTGGAGAGTTTCTAATTCTGGCTAAATAAGCTCAGTGTGCTGAGCATGGGCCCACCCCAGTGGCCCAGTTCCCCTCACCTCTGTGCTGCAGCTGTGGGGGCTCAGCTCCCACCACCTTCCCATCATGTAGCAGGTTGGATCTTAGTTAACTGCACCCACCTCGTCTGCCTCCCTAATGGACTTGGTCCACTCAGTGGCAAGAACTGTCTCATTCATTCCTCTAGCCCTAGCGCAGGGTGTGGCTGTGGCAAGCCTGGTGAAAGTCAGATGGGTGGATGGTAGCTGGATGAATGCAAGGATGATGGATGAATGGGGGAAGGATGGGTGGATGGATGAATGATGCATGGATGGATGGGTGGATGATGGATGGATGGATGGATGGATGGATGGTAGATAGATGGATGGTGGATGGATACATTGATCGGGGGTTGGTAGCTGTCAGTTATGCTAAACTCATGCTGTCCCAGGCACTATCACAAGCCCTTTACTCATGTATCCTCCTTTAATACTCACTTGTTAACTGGTAGTGCAGAGCCTCTTTAGACAGACTAGAAAACTGGCGCAGAAAGAGCAAGGAGGCTCGGCGCCCGTAGCACAGTGGTTGTGGTGCCGGCCACATGCACCGAGGTTGGCAGGTTCGAACTTGGCCAGGTCCAGCTCAGCAATGACAACTGCAACAACAACAACAAAACAGCCGGGGACTGTGGCAGGTACCTGTAGTCCCAGCTACTCTGGAGGCTGAGGCAAAAGAATCACTTAAGCCCAAGAGTTTGAGGTTGCTGTGAGCAGTGATGCCACAGCACTTTACTGAGGGTGACGTAATGAGACTCTGTCTCAAGAAAAAAAGAGCAAGGACTACACCCAAGCTCACACAGCCAAGGGTGTTCTGTGCATCAATCAGGATGCCGAGCCCTGGCAGACAGGAGAGGACCCTGAGACTCAGCCACTGAAAGACAAGGCCTGCCAGAGCTGGATGATGGGAGGAGAAATGGGTCTGCTCTCTGGCTCCAGGCCTGGTGCTGCCTCACTTCCCTGGGAAGAAGACAGATCCCTTTGACCGGCACCGCTGCTGGCAGCTGCACGAGAGAGCCCGGTGTGTTTCCTGACATCTTCACGCTCCCCACGCCGGCCTCTGCAGCATTGTTCACCACTCTGCCTTCAGCACCAGGCCAGGGTTGTCATGCTGTGTAATGAAGTATTAAAAGCCTTCTCAACCTTCACAGATCCATTTGACAATGGTCACGTGGCCATTAGGTAGACAAATTGCTGGTTTCATGTATTTAGCCCCTGAAGGGGACTGACATGCCCAGTGGAGGCCTTCCTGGTAATTTCCACTTCCTTTCTCGTGGTAGCCCATAGAGACATTTTGCTCCCCTCGAGGCATTTTGTCGTGATTCAGCTGGGCCTGGGGCCCCACATGCAGCCGGACCCCAAAAGGAATACCAACCCCACCCTTACGGTGCCAACTGCCACCTCCAGAGAACGGTCCCTATCTCCAGCCACGCCTGTTTTCCTCTGGGCGTGGTATACAAACATGGCCCTTGACCCTCAAGATTTAATCCTTTCCCTTTTACGCTCAATTAGGATTATTTCTGCCCACATATGGCCTCTGGTGTATAATGATTTCTTAATGCATTTACACGGCTCTTTGGCACAGAATTCTGAGCATGGTGAAAATAGAGCTATCGATGTGAGCTATTAGAAAGCTAACACCAAGGGGCATAATTTTGATTGCGTTGGGTTTCCTGGAAAGTAAACAGCTGGGGATTAGAGCAGACGGGAGTCCAGGGTGACAGGGGATGGGGAGAGACCCCTGGGCTGTGTTCTGGCTCCTGCTCGCAAACTTGGTCGAACTTTTGCCTCTCTGTCAGGTCTGGGCCCCTAAATACTGCTTCTTCCTAATCCCAGCTCCATCCTCTGGTCTCTCCAGCCCACATCCCCTATTTAAGTCACAAAACCTTGGGTGGCACCTCACCCCTCTAGTTTGTGCCCCCACCATCAGCCATCTGCCTGGGGCAGGTGGTGCCCTTCACAAGCATTTCTCAAATCTGTCCACTGCTCTCCATGTCACTGGACAAATGAGCTGATTTTATCCCTTCTGTCTTTCTTCATGGCCTCCCCAGCCCTTGCCCCAGCCCACCCCTGCTGGGCAGCACACTTGCCTCTCCACGTCCCCTTCTCCCGCCCTCAGCTCTCGCCCTCCCTGTGCAGCCTTGCTGCCCTACCTAGAACCCTGACCGTCTCTTCCTGCCCCCGGGGTCTTAGATCGTGCAGCCCCTCAGCCAGAGCTCCATCGTCCTCTCCACCATCTGCCACCTCCTCAGGCCCTCCCTGACGACCGTGGCCAGTGTCCTCAGCACCTGGCTCCTCGAACTTGGGCCCTGAAACAGCCGCCCCCACATTTATTTTCATGAGTATTGGGTCGGTGTTGTTCTCCCCTGCACTGGATCAGGTTCCAAAAGGCAGGCTCAGGCTTATTTTGCCAGTTTGATTTTATACCCCCAGTGTGTCCTTATGCCCCCACAACCAGACCTGCAGGAGATCTGGGCAGTGCACAGGCCAGCTCAGTGCTCAGGTTTCTGAAGACCCCTGGGAAATAAACACGCCACTATGCCCCATTGTCATGCTGTATGATAAAGCAATTTGAAGGGGTAATGGTCTCAATCCGAAGAGTGTTCTATTATTAAAAGATGCATATTCATGTGTGTAATCTCTTCTCCTTGGAGGGATGGGTGGATGGATGGAGAGATGGAAGGTGGTAAGGAGAGATAGATACCTCTACATATTTTAATATAACTTCTATAGATACCAATATATAGATACATTTATGGTAACAATTGCTTATTTTCGCCCATTTAGCAACCAAAGCCTGGTCCTAATGCCCTTTAATGCTTGGTAAATTTCTTGCTTGCATGATTTGTCCAATGCCAGCAAGAAAACTCATACTAGGCCTGGCTTGGGGTTATCACATCAAAAATAGCCCCCAATCGGCCTCCTGTGCATGTGTTACATCTTCCAAATCAGCCAGCTGGTTTTGTATTTTCTGTGACGTAAGAGAGGGGGTTCCGATCGCTTTTCCCAGGCTCCTGGCCACTGGGATCAAACAGCAGGTGTGATCAGGGCTCACGTGCTCAGCCGGCACATACTCAAATCAGATAATAATCTTCACCATCATTTCTCTATTTTTGTTTAAATAACTTTTTTCTTTCAAAATGAATTTAGGTTTATAGAATCATTGTGAAAATGTACATAAAATTCCCGTGTCCCCCACACCCAGTTTCCCCCTCCACGTGACATTTTACATCAGTGTGGTTAGTCACAACTAATGAACCAACACTGGCACATTTGTATTGACTAAAGTGCACGGTTTGTGAAGATGTCCTTGGCTTTTCCTGACACCCTCTTCTGTTGCAGGAGTCCATCCAGAACACCACACGGCCTGCGTGGCCCTGTCTCTCTGGGCTCCTCCTGTTGGTCTCAGTGGCTCACACTCCCCTGCCATTTGTCGCCCTTGGCAGTTGTGGAGGGCTGCCCCGATACTTCACAGACCGCCTCGGCTGGAGCTTTCTTCCAAAGCCCCAGGATTTGACCGGGGTTCTCAGTTTGGGGGAGGAAGGCCACAGTGGTAAAAGCCATTGTCATCACACGGTATCCAGGGCACCTGCCACCAGTGCTGGTGTTGATGGGGTCACCTGGCTGAGTGACATGGTCACTCGCCAGGCTTGTTTCCCTTCATAACATTGCTGTTTGAAGTACTAGAAGTTTCTTAGCAGACTATGGAAGGGTTTAGAACCATTTGTTTATAAAACCATTTTGAGCTGACAACGCTGAGCTGTTATCATACTGGATTCCCCCTTGACTGGCATTTTCCTTATGATACTGATAGTTCATTGTAGTTATAAAGTAAATAGTATATGACTAAGGAGAAAAACTATTTAAAACCCTCCCTTGGCCAGAGCTCTGTGGGTGGCAGAGTTTGCAGCTGAACGATAAGTTGAGTCTTGACCTCAAGTGACTACCTCGCATACCCACAAAGGTCCCATTTCCAAGGGACAATAGATAATCGTGTTACTGATTTTAATAGTTGCCAGAGCAGATGCTTTTCTGCTTTTAAAGAGGCTAGTGAGTGGCCTGGATCCCCTCCAGAGACCCCTGAATGAGTTAGCCAGGCCCATTCTCCTCCCTATATTGATTCAGAGTTTGAGTGATATTCCTAAGGTCGGACAGCAGTTTGGTGGCAGGAATAGGTGTGCTGATTCTGAGTCTAGCCTTCTCTCTCCTCTACTCCCAAATTGACTGGGAAGGTTACAGTTTAAGGATGATTATGTTTGAAAATCCCATAGGAAGGCCATATTGGAGAGCAATCTTTAAAAGAGATCTGCACCTCAAGTGAGATTAGCAGCAGCGCCCAGCTCTGCAGCTGAATGCCAGGTGAACTTCCAAGCTTGGGCTTAGAGAGGGCAGCGTGTGTGTGAAATGCACAGGGATGCCGAGGTGTGGGCTGAGGTCCCCATGCTGAGAGGCACCAGGACATGAGACCTTAATGAGGAACAGTGGGTTCACCTCCCTCACCTCGGCACCCTGTGGGGCATCTGCTCCCTGGGTGGTGTGTGGTGGGTGGAACCACCTGCAGTGTTCAAAGTTTTGCTTTTATCATTGTTCTTTCAGGAGAAAGCAGCCATTTTAGTCAGATCCAAATATGTTCACTGCACTCACAAGAGGAATGCAGCCGACCCCCAAACACACCCCCAAACACACCCCCAGCTGGGTCACATTTCAATTAACTCCGTCTTTTTAAAAATTACCTTGTCTTTCTGCCCTCCCACCCCTACTCCAATCAAAGACTACAGTCAGTTTATACATATGGGTAAAATATAAATATATAAATTAACATCAAGAGGGAAGAAAAACTGGAAGATGTCAGGGATGGAGCTAGAGGGCCCAGGAGTGAGCCCCAGGCCCACAGCAGGCAGAGCTGACCTGCTAGTCCTCCTGGCCACAGAGCCAGGAAATGAAAATCAAGCCATGGTTCAGGAAAGCCTCCCCACCAGCCATTCCCCACGGTGGCCACGGGTGTCCTCCTGCCCTGGCTCACCTTTTCCTCTATGTCTCCTCATTCTCTTGTCTCCTGAACAGAGAGACCCTCCAGGCTCACTCCTTCCAGCTAGGAGTGTCCCTTAGCCACTGTCCTAACACGTGTTCCTCTCCTTTGTCACACTGACCACACTGTGTAATCAGACATTTCAAATGGAGGTGCAATTTACATGTAGTAAAATGTCCAGATCCCAAGCCAACGATTCAATCAATTTTAACACAAATGCATACATCTGTGAATCCTACACTCCATCAAGATATAGAATATTTCCATCAGCCCAGAAGACAGCCTCATGCCTTTTCCCCACCAAGCCCCCAACTTCATCACCCTGGCCTAATTGTGCCTATTCTAGAACTTCAGATAAATGAAAGCACATACTATCGATTTTCCTGTGTCCAGCTTCTTATGTCCAGTATCCAGGCACCCACCGGTAGTGTGTTCCTGTTTATTGCTACGTGTGCCCTACCATCTAGATGTGTCAGTCCGGATATCCTCTCTCCTCGAAAGATGCTGAGGTTGTTTTCAGTTTGGAGTTGCTACGAAGGAAGCTGCTGGGAACAAAGTTTTCTAAGGACAGGTGTTTCCATGTCTCTGATAAATACCTACAACTGGAATTGCTGGGTCATAGGATAAAAGCGCGTTCGTTTAATGACTTCAGAAACTGCTAACAATTTGCGGGAGCCCTTTGCCATGTTTCCTGCATCTGAGCCTCGTAATTGACTTTTAATGTATCGGCCCCGTCACTGCCTGACCCTGCTCTCACCAACAGAAATGTCAGGTGGGCAAGGACCCTGTCTCTTTAGATCATCACTGAGTCTCCAGCGCCTCGCATGACTCCTGGTGTGAAGGGGGTGCTCCGCTGACATTTGCTCAGTGACTGGGGTCTCTGTACCGCAGCCTTCCTCTAGGGCAGATGGTGGAGGACCCACAGGCCTCGCTGGAGATCATGCAGACTGCAGTCCCTGTCTTTTTGTGAAAGTAGAAATAGAGCAGGAGGGAGGGCTATCATGTGTCCTCTTGGGACGCCCCGGAGAGTCTGATAACAATTCTGGGGGTCTCCTGGAACTGGGACAAAAGAGTAGGCAGGCCCCCAAGTGTCCCCTAGAGAGCATGGCCCATGCTGTTTTATTCTGAAAAGATTCTGAGCCAGGTGTAACCAGATGCTTTCGTCTGCCAAGATAAAAGTCTTAAGAAGGAATTTACAGAGGACTCCCTAGGGACTTTCCAGGAGACAACTTTTGTAACTGTAACCAAGTGAGATCAGTTGTTGTATGGAGATATTAAAGTGGGGCTATAACTGCCCAAAATGGGCCCTTGGAAAAAATGGATTAATAGGTTTTCTTTCTGCCAACAATTAGCTAAATGTTTCGTCTGTGTTACTCATAAAGGAAAACGGAATGTGTCACCTGCTTCATAGGGGAAATTTTGTCAGTGAGTTCCCAAGAGAGAGAGAGGCATGATCCCCATCAATCCAAAAGTCTCACCAGGCCATTAGAAAGCATTAAAAAGAAGGGGTCTAATAAGCATTTGAAAAGACTCTGGAGTCTATTAGTCATCAGGAAATGCAAAGTGAAACCTCCTGTGATATCATCATAACACCCACCAGAGCGGCCAGAATGCAAAACAGAGGAGATACCAAGCTCTGAAAAGAAAACGGAGCAACTGGAACCTTCACTCGTGCTCGTGGGAGTGTAAATCAACACTCTCTGGAAAGCGGATAGGCATGCTTACTGCTGGCATGCTCTGTGGCCCAGCAAAGCCACTCCTGCACAGATGCTCGACAGAAACGCACCATATGTTTGTCCAAAGGCAGCGGCAGTGTTGGAGACATCCCCGGATTGGAAGCTCCTGTGAGGCCCGATGGAGGAATGCCTGTGGCCGCGCCGTGGGGCACTCAGGAGGACACCTGCTCCCAACAACAGGGAGAGTCTCAGTTCGTGTTGGACAAAGGGACACATGCTCTGTGACTTTGTTTATTAAACACAGGCAAAAGCAGGCAAAATGGACATGGGGGATAGAGCAGAGCCAGGTCAGGCTGCATGCTGGGGGCGAGGTGCTGGGTGTGTGTGTGTGTGTGTGTTTAGTTACCAAAGGGTGTCAAGCTGCACATGTGTGATACCTCCGTGAGATGGTTTTAACAAGTAGGGAGAAGGCAGCGCCAGAACCCCCAATTTAAGCAGCCCTACTAGGAAATCACCTCCCACTGGGGAATTGCGAGGTGGCCCCTGTCTGTCTGTGCTGGGTACTCCAAACCACTGGTGGAGTTTGGCTGCCCTCTGATCCCTGTACAAGAACAAAAGGCCATCATAAGGGAAATTGGAGCAAATGTTGGATTCCTTTAGTGGCTGTCCCTCTGGGGGTCTGTGGAAGAGCCATGGGCAGAAGCTACTTGCTCCTCAAGTATAGCAGTGGGACACAGGCTTACCCCAGTGGAGCAGCTGGCTGGCATGCATTCTCAGTAAACAGAGAGGCCTACATACTGATGCCCAGGTGGAAATGAGGGCGCTGTGCCAGTGCCTTATGTTCATGAGAGAGAACCAACTGGCAAGAATGAGCTCTCTCCACTCAGAGCCACCATAATAAGTTTATTAGTTAGCTTTTGCTGTGTAACAAATGACTTCAAAACCTAGTGGCTTACAGCAATACATATTTATTATCTCAGTTTCTTTCTGTGGGTTAGAAATTTAGGAGTGTCCTAATTGGCTGATTCTGGCCCCAGGTCTGTCATGAGGTTTCCAGTCAAGATGTTGGCCAGGGCTGCAGTCTCATCTTAAGACTCGAGTGGGGCTGCACTCGTGTGGCTATAGGCAGGAGGCCTCAGTCCCTCAGCTCATATAAGCCCTGCCATGGAGCTACCTGAGTGTCCTCGAAACATGGTGCCCCCCTGCCCCAGTGCTGATCCTCCATGAGAAAGCCAGGGTAAGGCCGAAATGACTTTGTGACCTAGTTTCAACCAACACCATCACTTCTCCCCTATTCTGCTTGTTAGAAGTGAGTCATTAAGTCCAGTCTTCACTCAAAGGTAGGGGAACTTGGTTCTGTCTTTGGAATGGAGGAGCCTCGGAGAACTCAGGTGCATATTTTGAAACCACTACAAAGAGTTCCAGGGACAGCCAGTACTGGGTGCTTCATTTGGCTCACAGTCTGTGGCCAACTGTAAGATGGAACCAACTGTCCCTGGGCCTGATCCAGTCATACCGTCAAAGCCATCAGGTGACCTGCTCCTGCAGAGCCTGAGGACCTCCTGGGTGCTGGCCATCACGGCCTGTCTCAGGACATTCATGTCACCCCCTCTAGCCATCATGTGGTATGCCACATGCATCCTCTCCCATAGGCTGTAACAGAATAAGTGTTTGAGGCAATAACACATTTATAAATGCCAATTTTCACCAAACTTGCTAAGGCTTGCACAACTCATCCAGTTGCTGGAAGGGTTGAGCACACTCACAAATGCAGACTGATCCCACGATTGCTGGAACACTTGTGTAGGAAACTGGTCCATGTTAAACAGGTCAAAAGGGAAAACTGTACCAGTTATCCTTTGGCACACAACACACCACCTTGGAACTTAGTGGCTTCAAACAATAACCACTTTTTGTAGTTCATCAGGCCATGGGTCAGCCAAGCTGACCTGGGCCAGGCTTGGCTGCCCTTGGCTGGGCACACTTATGTGCCTGGAGTTAGTTGGGGGTGGCTCCGTGGTCGGTGGGCTGGTGTCAGCTGGGTTTTGGGTGATGTGTCTCTCACCCTCCAGCAGGCTGGCCCAGGCTCGTTAACACTGCAGTTGCAGGGTCTAAGAGGAAGAGAAGAAGCAGGCATGAACAGGCAAGTTTGGCCTGTTCTGTTGGCCAAACCAAGTTTCAAAGCCAACCCAGACTCTGGGGACAGACTACTCTGTCTCCTGAAGGGAAGAGCCACACAGTGACATGTGAAGATGTGTAGAGAGAGAGGACATGGAGGAATTGCAACCCTTTTTGCAATTCGCTACACTTGTGATTTTGGCTTGATTCTAGAAAAGATATTTGCTAGAACACTTCTGCCCACTCACAACTCTTTAAAAAACGAAAAAGGATGCCCTTGTAATGGGATTAAAGATACCTGGTTCAAACCCGTAGCCAACCTCACTACTTTTAATGGTGACACATAAAGGTGAGCTCAGCAAAGTACTGAACAACTCGGGGTGTCTGACCGGCCCTATTATTCATCAGTGATCTGAAGGTTTGACAATGTGTGACTCGGCAGGAAAATTCAATCACAATTACTATCGAGAGGGAAATAAAACGATCACCAGTGTACGATGACATGATGGCCCACCAAGGGACTGGCTGAAACACGCTCAGAACTAAAAGGAGACTCAGAAATGAGGCCAGATGCTGAACAGCTCCCCAGAGCTGCCCGGACAGATGTAACTAGCTGGAAATCATAATGAGTAAAAGGCCTAATTCAGAAGAACAGGGGGAAAGTAGAAATACCCTAGGAGTCAACCCTGGAGAAGTAGAATACCAGGATGGAGAAAACTGCAGTTCTACGGAGGGAACAAAAAAAAAGTTATTTTTGGAGAGGGTGTTTAAACTGTCTTCAATTCAAATGGAAGCTGCAGGTTAGGATGGAGCTGTTAAGAAACTCTGGGTGAGCGGAGCACTTCAGCAGGAGGAGCCAACCACCCTGGGGGGAAAGGCGCACTTGGAGCACTGGCACTGTAGCCCCAAATACGACAAAGTGAATTCCAGATGAATTAAAGATTTAAACATAAAAAATAAAATCATAAATATTCTAGAATAAAATAAGATGAACATTTATGTTATCTTAGGGAAAGATTTTCTAGAAACAATATTAAATCCAAAAATTATAAAGGGAAAAGAATTGAACTTTTGCATATTAGAAAAAAAAACTATCATAAACAAAATATAAAGAAGAATAGGAAGGCCAAGGTGGGTGGATTGCTTGAGCTCAGGAGTCGCAGACCAACCTGAGCAAGAGTTAGACCCCATCTCTATTGAAAATAGAAAACATATGAGCCAGGTGTCCTGACATGCGCCTGTAGTCCAGCTACGTGGGAGGCTGAGACAGGATTGCTTGAGCCCAGGAATTTGAGACTAAAGTGAGCTATGTTATGCCACTGCACTCTACCCAGGGCAATAGAGCAAAACACTGTCTCAAAAAAAAAAGAAGAAGAAAGAAAGAAAAGAATAGAACAGGAAAGAAAGAAAGAAAAAGAAAGAAAGAAAGAAAGAAAGAAAGAAAGAAAGAAAGAAAGAAAGAAAGAAAGAAAACAAACTGGGAACTGGGTAATTATTTGGTAAGTATCCAATAAAGAGTTGTTTTTGTCACTCTAAAATAGACCTACTTACAGATCATTTAAAAACCTAAAAATTTTCCACCAATGGGAAAATTGGCACAGGACCAAATAGGCAACTTACACCCCAACGGCTACATATCTAGGAAGATACCTTTACTAGTAATCAAAGAAATGCAAATAACAGCACCTGAGATGTCTTTTTTGACCATCAAAATGGCAAAACTGATCAATTTCCCAACGGCTGAGTGAGCCAGTGAGAAACAAACTCTTTCACAAACAACTCTTGAGTCTAATGTGGTCCCACTGATCTTGGGACAACTTAGTGGTGGGTGACCATTAGTTCTCCACAGATTTATTGTGAGCCTGCTATCATCAAGGCACTCTCGTATGAAAAGCCTTCCCATCCATACCCCACCCCAGGCTGTTCAGAACTTACTTGTGCTGGGAGGGCAGTGGTCAGCTAAGCCCTCTTACCCTCCGTCTCCAGTGCTCAGCAGATGGTCTGAGCTTAATAATTGTTGGTAGGTAGATGGATGGGCAGGTGGGTATATGGATCAATGGATGGTTGAGTGCATAACTGGGTGTGTAGATGGGTTGATGAGTGAATGGGTGGGTGGGTGGACGGTCAGATGGGTGGATGGATGGGTGAATACTTGAATAGGTGGATGGGTGGGTGGGTGAATGGTCAGATGGGTGGATGAATAGATGAATAGTTGAATAGGTGGATGGGTGGGAGGTTGAATGGATGGGTGAATACTTGAATAGGTGGATGGTTGGGTGGGGGGGTGGTCAGATGGGTGGATGGATGGATGAATAGTTGGATAGGTGGATGGGTGTGAGGGTGAATGGGTGGGTGAATAGTTGGATAGGTGGATGAGTGGGTGGGTGGATGGTCAGATGGGTGGATGGATGGATAGATGAGTAGAAGGGTACATGGATGAAAGAATGGAAATGGAATGAATAAAACAGTTATTTACCACTGGATCTAATCATTCCAATTCTAGAAATGTATCTTAAGAAATGGATTAAGCAGGTAGGCAAGGAATATTTCATATCAAAGATGGAAAATGTGGGAGCAACCCAAGTGCTCCACTGGGGGTGCAGAGTGACTCCCCACATACACCCCAAAAGGAATACTGTGAGGCCGTTGTATCCTGGCCCTCAGCTCTGCCCCATTCTCCTAGCCTCCATGTGCCAACACAGCTCTTCCCAGTTCTGGAAGGAGCCAGGCACACTCCCCTGTCCAGATCACCCCACAAGCTCCCCCTTCTGCCCCAGCTCCTCCCTCCTAACACCTTCCCCAAACCCTAGGGCCCACCAGGGGCGCCCTCAGTGGCCCCCACAGCCCCAGGTGCTCCAGTGGGATACTCATCACAGGGCGGTCTCACCTCCCTGCACCCCCCAGACTTCAGCCCCACGTGGGTAGGTCATGTTCCTACTTTGCTGGCCATAAGTTTATTGAGCGTCTGGTTTGTGCTAGGTATGGGGCTTATGGTAGTGAGTAAAACAGACGTGGTCCAGACATGGCTAAATGAGAGAGGAAGAGAGTGTGTGTATAGCGGGCAGGTCGTAAAATGCTATCGTGATTAATGACTATAATTACCGTTATTAACAATCGTAATGGCTCGTGTTCTCGTGTGTGACCATGTGCAGGTGCTTTTGTCTGCACTTTTACGTGGCCGTCTTATCATTTGTCATTGAACTCCCAGAGGGAGGTGCTGCCACCTCCCCATCCTACAGATGAGGAAGCATTGAAGGTCACAGGTCATGAAATGATGGGCCAAGTTCAAATCTGTGCAGTAGGACCACTGGCTTTGCCCCACTCCCAGCCCCTCGGGTGGATACGATGAGAATAGAACACGTGGAGACCTTCCTGGGCATCCTCTGCTTCTTAGAGCTTCTTCATTGTTCTGCCCTTTAAAAATACCCTGGGGCAGTAGAAGTGTCCTTTTTGTGACTGCCCCCCTTTCTTTCAGACTTAGCCAGTAATCTCTCTGTGTTGCTGGGGAGGCTTAACTTGGTGGGTCCAAGGGAGCTGATTTACACCAGTAGGTCTGTGAACAGCCCTCAACTCACAGAACTGGTGCTGGTGACAGAAAATTTCTTGTTGTGGGTACATTACGAACACCGCTGCTGGATACTGAGCACCCCTTTAATGTGTAGGACTTATCCTGGGTCTGTCATCTCCCTTACTCACCATAGCTTCTCTCAAAGGTAGGTGTCATTACCCTCATTTTATAGGTAAAGAAACTGTGTTTCAGAGAAGTTAAGTAACGCGGCAAAGGTCACACAGCTTCTACTGATAGATCAGAGCATAAGGCTTCTCTTGGCCAGCTTCAGAATCAGAGAGAAGGTGACATGTTGCTTAAAATGTCAATTTTTTTTTTAAATACTTAGTGGCACACTGTCCTGAATTATTGTAGGACACAACTGTGAGAAATTCTTATGGTTTGAAACCTCCCCTTCTCTATGGAGTCAGCCAAACATGGCCTCATTGTTGATCTTCAGATGCATATTTTTAGTGTGAGGTGGGTTGTGTTTATTTTTTTTTGATGAATAGCAAAATGAGGTTTCTATAAATAAAGCCACGGCTTTTTCCCCCTCTCATTTTATTTCCTGTGCACGATTCACAAATGCGTGGACCAATCAGATGAGTTTGCCAGTTCCAAAGAATTCAGCATGGAAAGTTTCTGTGAGTGACTGAGAAGGGACAGTCTGCTAACTAGTGTCTCTCCACTCTGGACTCCTTGTCGAGAGCAAGCGTCCAACCTTTCCAGATCGTGATCGTGTTTAGTAACAGTTGTATATAGGAGCTACTAATCAGAGACTGTTTTCCTTTAAACTGACAGCAATCACTTTCTGAATTGAAGACAATTTCAGTCCAAGTGATGAATCCATCTTCCCTTGTCAGCTTGTAAGAGTCTGTCCCAACCTGGGATTCTGAGGTGCCAACACTCCCCCCCCCCCACCACCACCAAGATATGCAAGCTCTGGGCCAGCAGTGTGACCAGTGAGGCCACCAACAGTTGTATTCATGGGAAGAGACATTTTCAGTTCTTACCTACGAGGTCAGACAATTAAGTTTGCAAACTCATCCTAGAAAAAGTGTTACGTACCTTACTGGGGTCACCAGATGGCCAGGGGAGTACTTCAATGAGAGATGTAGCACTTTTTCTAGGATGAGTCCCCAAACTGAATTGTCAGGCCTTGTATCATGATAGCTCTTGTGGCCATTTCAGAAAAAGAGTTCCAAAACTGCTTTGAAGGATGGACTAGGCACTGGCATTTGTGCATAGCTTCCCAAGGCAGGTACTTCAAAGGCGACCCTCATGATGTTCAGCGATGAGGTATGTAGCACTCTTTCTAGGATGAGTTCACGAGTTTAATTGTCTGACCTTGTGTCTGACCTCCTTTATCTGTCCGCGGGCACTTGGATGGCTTCTACCTCTTGGTTATCATATAGAACGCTGCAATGAACATGGATATGCAGATATCTCTTCAGGATCCGGCTGTCAATTATTTGGGGTGCACACCCAGCAGTGGGATTGCTGGGTCATATGGTTAATTCTCTTTCTAATTTTTAGAGGGCCCCCGTACTGTTTTCCACAGCAGTTGCATTGTTTTTCTTCCCCCACCGACAGTGCAAAAAGGCTTCAATTTCTCCATCTCCTGCCAGCACTTGTTTTATACTTTTTTTTTTAATGGTGACCATCCTGATGGGTGTGAGGTGATATCTCATAGTGGTTTTGATATGCGTTTCTCTGATGATCGGTGACATTGATCAGCTTATGTTTATTGGCCATTCGTGTATCTGCTTGAGAGAGCTATCCAATCCTGTTGCCAATTTTTAAATCAGACTATTGGATGTGTGATTGTTTTGTTGACTTATAGGAGTTCTTTATATCAGCCCCTTGTCACATACATGGCTGGCAAACACTTCTTCCATTCTGCAAGTTGCCTTTTCACTCTGCAGACCATCTCTCCAGCTGTGCAGAAGCTTCTGAGTGCCATGCCCTCCCATTTGTCTAGTTTTGCTGCTGTTGTCCCTGCTATTGATGTCAGAGCTGAGAAATCACGGCCAAATCCAATGACTCCTATGTTTTCTTCTAGGAGTTTTATAGTTTCAGGTCTTACATTTAGGCCTTTTATTCATTCTGAGTCAATGTTTATATGTGGTTTAAGGTAGGGGTCCAGCTTCATTCTTCTGCATGTGGGTGGCCAAGTTTCCTAGTGCTGTTTGTCAAGGAGATGGTCCTTTTCCTGTTGTGTGACCTTGACGCCCTTGTCAGACATCATCCGCCTGTGCATGCAGGGGTCTATCTGGGCCCTCCGACCCAGCGGCCTATGTGTCTGCCTTTATGCCAGTGCCAACCATGTTAATGTTTCAGTTCTTTTTAAGAGGATGTGGCATTTGCCTTTATCTTTGGCAACATGCATCTTAACCGGCTTTAACTTTCCCCCAAACTTTGGAGGAAGCAAGTGCCTTTCAGATTTGGTTGCACGTCATGGCCACCTTACAAAGGGAGATTGTGCCAGCCAGCGTGCCGCCCAGGTCCCTGTCCATGGTGAAGGGGAGGTTCTCCCCTCCCTCCTGTGGAGTGAGGGGTCTTCTTGCCTCTCTGGAAGCAGAGGATCCCACAAGGACGCAGCATTCCAGGTCCTATGTCCTACATGTCAGCATGGGTGAATGTTGAGGAATGGAGGGATTAGTGTCGCCAGCCACAGAGTCTCCTGCTAGAGCAGGCATGTTCCACACGAGGTTAGTGTCGGGTCCAGACGGTCCTCTTGGGAACAGATGCCACAGCATTTCCCACACATGTCCCCAGTCACCTGGAAATGACGGTGCACTCTTGGCAGGTTTTATGTTACTTCCTTCTCTTGACACCAGCAGAATTCATGGCAACAGGGAAACCACAGGATAAAAGGGCGCAGTGGAGCTGCTCCCTGTGTCACTGGACAGGAGTCATGACACGCTGGGAGCTGGCAGATCAGGGAGGGTCTATGTTCTCTGGAGCTTTTTGGAGGGTTTTGGAACATTTCTGAGTGGTGAGGTCACATGTCTGTATCGAGAGAAGAAGAGAGAGAGAAACAGCCCAGACAGACTAGTGACTGGGAACTCTCAGAGGACTCGGGGACCGTACCAGGGAATCAGAGGCTTTCCCGACATCCCTGGGTCCTCCAACAGATGGTGCTCTAATTGCCTGACCATAGCCAGTGGCTTCTTTCCTTGGGCCTGAGATTCTCCATCCTCGCATGGAGTCAACTGCCTCAACAGCCAGTGGAGGAAAGAGAAGAGGAGACACTCTTTGAAAAGGCTGTTTTGTGCTGCTATAAAGGAATACCTGAAGCTGGGTAATTTGTTAATGATTTGGCTCCTGGTTCTGGTGGCTGGGAAGCTCAAGACTGGGCATCTGTATGTGGGGAGGCCTCTGGCTGCATCCTTCTGACACAAGGTGAAGGGGCCAGCGTGTGCAGAGATCACCTCGCAAGAGAGGAGGCAAGAGGGAGGGAGGTGCTGGGGTCTTTTCAACAACCAGTTCTGGGAGAATGAACACTCACTCACTAACCTTAGGGCATTAATCTATTCTAACCTGCCCCCAAGACCAAAACAGCTTCGTTGAGGCCCCACCTCCAATATCGGGAATAGAATTTCAACTGAGGTTTAGAGGGACAAACATCTTTATTTCAACCTGCAGCAAGGCCTGGTGGAGGGCTTCCATCATCAGTGGGGAGGGCTGGAGGACTCCACCTGTGTGTGGCCAAGAGTCCACCACATACAGGAAGCTATGCCAAGGGCAGGGGCTGTGGAGAGGCCTGGGTGGTCACAGCCCTGTCATGAGACAGACAGTGTTCCCAAGCAGCAATGGAATCAGGTGGGCCATGGGAGTCCTGGTCCTTGCTGTCCCTCTGCTTGGGAGGTGCTCCTCTGGAGAGTGGCACAGCCCACCCCGCACCACACAGCCTCACAGATACCTTCCCCAACCTCCCACTCCGTCCAAGGTCTCTCCTCCCTCCATTCATCAGCCACAGACTCACTACAGTGACTATTGTTGTTTCCTCTCTGGGACAGAAGCTCACAGGGACTGTCTGTCACTACTACACCACCACTCCCAGGCACTCTGTGAATGCAGATTGAGTGTTTGGAGGAAGTGTCAGCTGCCATGAGGTCATGGGTGGCCTAACCATACACAGGGCGAGCAGAGTTAGGCAGAAAGAGGCAGGAAGGGTGTTCAAAACCGAGGGAACAGCATATGCAAAGGCCTTGGGGTGGGGCAAGGAGCAGTTTCTAATGTGATCTTGACATTACATGGTGGCTGGGAATCTCAAGACTGGGTATCTGTGTCTGGGGAGGCCTCTGGCTGTGTCCACTTCTGACTGTGCAGAGATCTGACAGACTGGGAGCTGAGCTGAGCATAGCAGGGGAGGGTGGTGGGAAGCACCCCTCAAGGGCAAGGCAGGCGCTGGGGCAATCACTGCCTTGAATGCTGGGTGAAGAGGTTAGGACCCACCCCTGCCTCTGCTGGCCTGACCTTGAATTTATAGAAAATATAGTTCTATAACCCTTGGGCTTTTGGTACCCACAACAGCCACTGCCCTGGCAGTTGCCAGCTGCCCACACACCGGGAACACAAACCGGAATCTTTTTCACATCACCCTCTGTGGTGCTGGGGTCATGTCCTTCATCCATTTTCAATAAATTCTTTTTTTCTCCCTTTCTGTATAGTGAGGCTTCACATAGGCATTCTAAGACAATGCATAATAGGAGTATTTTCCTGCAGCATAAATATTTAAAGAAGTCCACCATCTGCCTTATCGATGAAAACCTCAGAAGTGTATTCTTAGATCATTCCTTAAAAATCAGCTGAGCACTGGGTGCTGACTCATTCTTGCAACGTTTGTGCACCTCCAAGGCTCAGTAGGTGGTTATAATAGCACCATTGTACACAAAATTGTTACTTGTTGAAGGAATTGTTATTTGTTTACTAGGAATTGATATCCACTTGTCCATCCACCTTTGTTCATAAATTCATTTCTCTGTCCATTTCTCCAACCAAACACCCGTCTACCCATTCATCCATTCTTCTTATCCGTCTATCCATCCACCCATCTATTCATTCACCAATTCATTCACTATTTCATCCGTCCGTCCATCCGTCCATCCATCCGTCCATCCATTCATCCATCCGTCCATCCATCCGTCCGTCCATCCATGCATCCTCCATTTGCCTGTCCATCTATCCATCTATCTTTTTATTCACAGCGAGCACAGTGGTCCCGCCAGAGAATGAGACCAACCTTGTCCTCAAGGAGTTCACAGTTTAATAGGGAAAACATCAGTAGGTAACAACATTTCATTTATTTCTAACTGGAACAGTTGCAATGAAGGAAAAGGGCCGGTGTTTTGAGAGAAGGATCTGACCAAGTTTAGGATCAAGAAAACTTTCCTACTGACAGAACGTGTTTACGCTGGGACCTGAAGGACAAGTAAGAGATTGCCAGGGGAAAACATGGAGAAAGTGTTTTAGGAAGTGAAGCCAGCAAGTGCAAAGGCCCTGTGGCAGGAAAATGCTTGTTGTGTTCAAGTAATTGAAACAAGGTCAGAGGAGCTACAGTGGAGTGATCCACGGCCAGAGAGGCCAGCAGAGGCTGACCACGCCAGGTCTCCAAGGCTACATATGGTCTCCAAGATCACATTAGGAACTGAGACTTGATCTCAAAATCAGACAGGAAGCCAGAGAAGAATTGCAGACAACAGGGCCACTCTAGACTTGCTTTTCTTGAGGAAGTTTTCATTGAATATGAGAGAAAAGCGCTTGTGTCCTGAACGTGCCAGTGCTGGTCAGCTGGGGCACCACAGACCATGGGGCCTAAACCACGTGCATTCATTAACCCACAGTTCTGGAGGCTGGAAGTCTGAGATCAGGGTGCCACTGGGGTTGGTTTCTGCTGAGGCCCCCTGCCTGGCCTCTGGATGTCCACCTTGTTCCTGCATCTCCCGTGGTTTCTTCTCTGCACGTGTGTGGAGAAAGATCTCCATGTCCTTCCTCTTCTTACAAGAATACCAGTCCTAATGGGTCAGGGCCCCACCCTCACGACCTCATTAACCTACTTGCCCCCCTCCAAGGTCCTTTCTTCTACTGCAGATGTGGCTATCAGGTATTTGAGGCTTTCAGGGACAGTGCTACTCTGGCTGTCCTCAGGCAGGTCTTTTGGTGAATACGTGGGAACCCTCTGTGGAGGGAATGTGGGGAGCAGAATTGCTGGGTCATAAATACGCACAGTTTCAGCCCTAGTAGGTGATACCTCGATCTTTTCCAGAACAGCTGTTCTGGTGGGCCCTCCCATGGCACCATGAGGAATTTGGGTGCACTGCAAACTGAGGGCCTATTTGCCCCCCCCTTTTTTTTTTTGAGATGGATTCACCTTGTCACTATGTCACCTTGAGTAGAGTGCTGTGGTGTCACAGCTCATAGCAACCTCCAACTCTTGGGCTTAAGCAATTCTCCCAAGTAGCTGGGACTACAGGCGCCTGCCACACACCTGGGTTTTTTTGTTGTTGTTGATGTTGTCATTGTTGTTTACCTGGCCTTGGCTGAGCTCGAACCCACTAGCCTCAGTGCATGTGGCTGGTGCAGTAACACTGTGCTACGAGTACTGAGCCCTATTTGCCCGTTTAAAAGATCACTTTGGGGCAGTGCCTGTGGCTCAAAGGAGTAGGGTGCTGGCCCCATATGCCGGAGGTGGTGGGTTCAAACCCAGCCCCAGCCAAAAACTGCAAAAAAAAGAAAAAAAGAAAAAAAAAGAAAGAAAGAAAAAAGAAAAGATCACTTTGACTGCAGCACAGAGACTGGTGGGCAGCAGTGGGGGCCAGACAAGGGAGCTTTTGGGAGCCCAGGGCAGAGAGACGGTGGCCAGGCGCACTATGGTAGTCTAGGGGATCCAGACATGTGGACCGATGGCGATTTCCAAGCATCGTGTCCAGGGTTCCATGTGCCTTATTTCAGAGAAGGCGCCACTGCCGTCTCTGCTTCTGATGCTCCTGTCTTCACCATTCTGCTCTTGGAGCTGTTGCTGCGGTGTTTCTGTTGTTGTGATTGTTTTCTGAAAACCTGTCTACTTGGGCAGACCTCACGGCGACCATGCTGCTGGCAGACGCAGAGTGCCTTTTCAATTTGCATCTTGGCAAAGGTAACATGAAGCTTAAGAGGGTGCTGTGAGAGTAAGACTGAGCAGCCTCATATCATGACCGCGTGGCTGTGCCCAGGCCCCAGGATGAGGTGGCCTAGCCTGACCCTCTGCCCTCCTCAGTCATGCAGTTATGGTCACAGGCAGAGGCAGGCCTGGGATGCAGAGGATGGGAAACCCCACTGAGAGAGCAAAACGTAGGAGGTCAGGAGGGCGCCCGGAGCGCCTGGGAGGGCAGGGCGGGTGGCCGCAGCCTCCCTCAGTGTTCCTACACGGTGGTGACTTGTGCATGGCAGGGCCCGTGGAAGAGCTAAAGGGGCCCAGAGCCCGGCCAGGCTCCCGCAGGGCTGTGAGGCTCACCCCAATCTGGCTGCACCCTGGACCTTGCTGGCCAAGGAGAAGGGAGCCTGTGGTGCTTCTGCCGTGCTCGGTTCCTAAACCAGCCACGTCCTGGCCGTCCTTCCCCAACTGCAGCCTCCCCGCCCCCAGACCAGCCTGGCCCTGCTCAACTCCTCTCTCCTACACGGGTCACTCTGTTCCCTTCCATACTTCTTACTTACTCCACTGTTGTCTTTCTGGTCTTTCCTCCCCTCTGGAATGCGAGGTACGGGGGCAGGAGTTCTGTCTGTGCCGTTCCCTGCTTGATCCTTAGATGCTGCCTGCGGCACGGACTCCCACACGAACCCAGACGTGTCTTCCCCCCTGATCCGGGGGAGGATGGGGTTTAACCAGCCTGCGGGACAAAGGCCAAATGCCCTGATGCTTTTCTTGGAAACTTAAGCAATTCCTTTCTCCCCTACCCCCACAAAACTGCACAACTTCCACACAGTGACTCCTGCAACTTATAGAAACAAACTCAATGGGAGGCAAATGAGATGGTTTCTAAGTCCTGAGGGTGCTCCCCAATTTTAAAAAAGCCATTCCCACATAAAACCTGTGCCTGCGCTGGGTGGCTCAAGGGCAGAGCTGTGGTGCCTGGTTCTACCTGCCCCAGCTCCGGCCCTTTCCCAGATGTTGGTGAAGTGCTTGCTTTTGTCTCCTTGTGAAAGATCAGCCACCAGTCCTCCTCCTTCCACCTTCCCCCCTCCCTCCCCCCTTCCCCCTTCCCCCTATTCCTAGGTTGCAATTGGGTTATAGCATTCATGTGAAAGCCCTAAATTAGTTTCATAGTAGATATATGTGAAACTTAGTAAATGTGGAACGTAAATGTCTTACTTAACACAATAACTGTGAAATTGCCAGGAAGGCTTTGTTAACCAGTGTGATGTAAATGTGTCAACCAGTCTGTGAAACCAGTGTATGGTGCCCCATGATCATATCAATGTACACAGCTATGATTTAATAAAAAAATAAATAAATAAATGAATAAAAAGAAAAATCAGCTCTTATAACCACTCCAGCCCTCAGGATTAGATACAGAACTTGTGGGGCCCATCCTGAAATGAAACTGCAGGCTCTGCTTCAAAAGTACATAGCATTTTCATATCCCTTTTGAGATTGCAGAGGGACGGTGCTCTCCGCCTGCTTTTGGGTGGCTGGGCTGTGGGCTCTCCAGCAATGAGTGGAGATGACGTAGGTCACTTCTGGGCCGTAGCATTTCTTTGCCACTTGTAGATGCTGCACCACCTTCTCTGTGTTCTGGCACAGCACCCAGCAGGACTGATATTTGAGATGGCGTCTGCTCCCCCTGCCAGACTACACTGAGTAGAGCCCCTGGCCAGCCTGGCCTGGACTTCGGTCACAAACAAGATATAAGGTGCTGTTGGAAGACCCCTGACCTGGGGAGCAGGGGCTTGGTTGTTATCGTGGGAGGACCTGGCCTGTCTGATGGACACCCCGGGGTGATTAAAAGACTGAGGATTAGATCAAGGGACTCAGACGCTCCAGCCCACAAGAGACCACACATTAACAATGCATCTGTTCCTCGGTCTGGGGATATTTATTGAGGGCCCACTAAATGGTGGGCATGGATCTCGGCACCACGATGTGGCTGTAAATAAGCAGGTCCGGTTACAGCTGCCAAGGAGCTTTTCCCGGGCAGGTCCAGGACAGAGGCTGTGGAACTGTTACAGTGTTGCAATACGTGCTGCAAAGTGCCAAGTCCATAGCACTGCAGGGATCTGGGCAGGTGGCCAGCCCTGTCCTTGCCTGGGGCAAGGAGGGCTTCTTGGAGGAAGTGTCCTGCTGGTTTGTTCACTCATTCACTCAGCAAGTGTTGGACCCTATCCTCAGCCGGACCCGGCAGGCCTCTGAAGGAGGGATTTTGCAGCAATCACAAGAGTGTAGCTGTTCTCATGCCCCTGGTGGCAGGGGAGAGAATAAAGACACCCCCTCCAACACACTCACACATTCAGCCTGTGTGTCCTCAGACTCGGCCCTGCGGTACACACACGCCAGGCATGTTATAAGAATGTAAGGCGGGGAGGGAAAGTTCTGAAGGGAAATGGAGCAGGGATGTCTTTATGCTGAAGGAGCAGGACTCTGGGTCTATAGCAGGAGACCGCCCCACTCTTTCCCCACTGCCGCTTCACACCTACTCTCTGGGTGTGCAGCAGCCGGCCGGCACGGTCCCACACTGGCCCACACTGGCTCCCACTTACCCACACTGGTCCACACTGGCACACACTCACACCAGCCCACACTCACTCACATCGGCCCACACCAGCCCACACCAGCTCACACTCATCCACACTCACTCACACCAGCCCACACTCACTCACATCAGCTCACACTCACACTGGCTCACACTCACCCACATTGACCCATACCAGTCCACACTGGCTCACACTGGCCCACTCACCCACACCAGCTCACACTCACCCACACCGGCTTACACTCACTCACACTGGTCCACATTCACCCACACCAGCTCATACTCACCCACACTGGCCCACACTGGCTCACACTCACGCACAATGGCTCACACTGGCTTGTAGGAGCAAATAGTGTGTATCCTTCCAACTCCACATTCAGTGACATCCCACTGGCAGCTTAAAATAGGCCATGGTGGGAATATTTACACTGTGGCAATTGGCAAACACTGTAAATCAGATTTGATTTGTTTTTATTCCATAGCCAATTTAGCCACCCACCACCCTCTGGGGCTGGTTCTTCCTAGCCTCGTGGGTAACTCTAGGGCAGGCCTCATGACTTTCTGATCATCTCAGAATAAAAGCTTTCCCAGCCACTTTTAATCACAAAATCATAGTTTCATGTGCATAATTAAAATGTCCAGTTCCACGTGAGACTTCACTGAAAGCCTTATTTTCTCCTCTCCACCAACCAAGCCAACCCCAGGCGAGCCCCAGGTGGAGGGCTTGGTGTAGAGGGCCTGGTCTGTATTTCCCCCCTGAGCTTCACCCCAATCTCTCCGCCCTTATCTCCAGACTTCCCTCCACCTCCAGGGCTGGGGGGCAGTGGGAGGGACATGATGGCCTGGCTTGGCCTATCCCTTAGCCAGGGCAGATGCTAGAAGCTGACTCTTTTGAAGGTACTTTGTGGGTTTTTAGACCCTGATGCAATAAAAACACCCCACATGGACCCCCTGAATGCCTGCAGCTGGTAGGAAGAGATAGGGGTCCCTGCACTCCTGGCCAAGTCCTTCCCCAGGGTACATTTCTGATCCCCAGGAGATTCTCAGCACTCTGGTCCCTCCACCTCTGCCCCAGTGGGGTCGGTTCCCACTCAGCACAGCCCCCACCCCACTGCCTGGCTACTCTAGCCAGCCTCTCCCCAGAGCTGCCTGGGGCAGGAGTGAGTTAGACTGCCCCCCCTCCCCCCCCTTGAGCCTCTCCCAGCCTGGAGAGGAAAAGCAGGCAACACCTCACTCTAACATTTTCCTCTCCAGAAGTCCTCTCTTCCTTCTCATGTCTGCTAAGGGCGCCATACGGTGTTGGTCCTGACCTCCTTGACTGTGGAGAGGGCCCAGTCTTCCACTTTGCTGCTGCTCTGTGAGTCTCACTCTGTCGACCTTGGTAGAGTGCAATGGCATCATAGCTCACAGCAACCTCAAACTCCTGGGCTCAATCGATTCTCTTTCCTCAGCCTCCCAAGTAGCAGGGACTACAGGCACCAGCCACGACACCCAGCTATTTTTAGAGACAGGGTCTCGCTGTTGCTCAGCCTGGTCTCCAACTGCTGAGCTCAGGCAGTCCACCTGCCTTGGCCTTCCAAAGTGCTGGGATTCCAGGTGTGAGCCACCATGCCCGCCCACCAAGTCCATCTTGACAGCCAGTTGTTATTGTGGAGACCCCTGGGAAGGGGACAGAGTGCTGGGCCCAAGGGTGCCATGTGAGAGATGTGGGGAGGGATCAGAGCAAGCCTGTCGGATATATCTGAGCTGAGACCTAAATTCTGAAATCAGCTCAAAACAGATTATCATGCTTCCTGCATCTAAAGATGTGAACGTTTAAAAGAACCAAGAGCCAACCTTTTTAAAAACCGGGCTAGATTACTACCAGTCCTCTCACTGGGTAATCATTGTTGATGTGAACACTGGTAGTACCCACAGGCACTTTGCTCCAGGCAGAGTCCCGGGGCTTCCTCTGCAAATGTGCTGAGAGTGGCGGACTTCGCTGTGGGAATTAGTATTTACTTTTCAGAGGAATAAAAGAGCTTACCCAAACTCACTCAACTACAAAGAGAAAGCAAGGACTTGAATTCTCATCTTCTGACTCTCAAATGAGTGTTCACAATCCTCATGTCCTCATAGAATTACCTAAGGGAGAAAAGTAATCAGTCTGCAAAAACATCAAGAATAAGGATGGAACTTTCGTTGTCATCATTCTCGAGGCTAAGACGTGGCTTCCTTGAAAATTCCGAGTAAATGTGCCCATTGATGCCGTGAGCACTGTTTAGACCTCACGGTTTGCGAGGAGCCGCAGCCCCGTGGCAGGGGGCTATTTGGGCCTATATTTTAGCCCCCACTTCTTTGTCTTTTTTAAAGCTCTAGATTAACTTCAGTTTTTTAGAATAAAGGGGTTCTTTCTTTCTTTTTTTAGCTCCATTAGAAGAGATTAAACAGAGACAGAACGGAAAATAAAGTATATTTTTAAATAAACCAAGGACTTGGTTCACATTCTCCCGGAACCTGGGTCCGTTTAAAACGGCCTCATTATTTTTAACGCATCCATTTCCCCAGCCCTCTCTTCGGTTTTCCCATGTTAATCGTCTGAGAACTCCCAGCAGTGACATTTATTAAACCTCGGCCCAGGGCTTGGCAAGGCCTTGGAAGCCAGGCTGCTGCCCAGGAAGGCTCCAGAGAATGACAAGGCCCATCAGGCCATCCCTCTGTAGGCCCAGGAGCCCCTTGGGTGACACTGAAACATCAAGAGCATGTGAACGTAATCCCACATGTGGCCAGGGTATTTTAAAACCGAACCATCATCACACCAGAGCTTGTTAACCACAAAGACTGAAATGTCACAAAATAGAGCAGGTGAGGTGTGCGGCTGCTTATTCTCATCAAACCCAAACCGAGTACGCACCACTTTTCCTCAGGAAAAGGCCTCTTCCCTCCTCTTCCCTCCTCTCTACTGTCCCTCAGAGGTGGGCAGACACCAGTGTGCCTCCCAATCCCTGTTCACATTGGGTTCATTGCCTCCTTCAGGCTCCGTATGTTAACTGGAAGACCCCTGAGGGTAGGGACTTGGTGTGGCCTCAGGGCCTGGCGCACAGTAGGCACGCAGTCAGTCTGAGTGAGTGAAGAATGAATGGCCCTGAAACCCTCTGCTCCAGGGTCTTTTCTCCAGGTTTAAATGTGCTCACACTTAGTAGGTGTCCTAATTTCTGGAACCTGTGAATCTTAGATTAGCATCAGGGCAAGTTAAGGTTACAGATGGAATTAAGGCTGCCAGTGAGCAGGTGGGCCCAATGGAGTCACAAGGGTGCTTAGGTGTGGGAGAGGGGGTGGGAGGGGAGCGGCAGAGAAGCCGTGAAGGAAGGGTGGAGGTTGGAATAGGAGGAAGGGGCCACAAGCCAAGGGATGCAAGTGGTCTCTGGAAGCTGAAGTGGAAAAAAAAAAAAGGGGGGGGGGATTATCCCGAGAGTCTCCAATAGGAACCCAGACCTGCTGACCCTGACTTGTCAAGTGAGACCCATTCTGTACTTCTGGAATTTTAAGATAAGTTTGTTCTAAGTTGCCAAGTTTCTGGTGGTTTGCTACAAAGCCATTGAAAGTGGGACTGGTGTGCCCAGGCACGTGGTTCAGCAGCATTGAGCCAGTGCTCACTGAGGACCTGGCATCCCACGGTTCTGACTCTGTGTCCGAGGGGCATGGCCGTCTGCAACTCAGACTCAGTCCCTGCCCTCGGGAGCTCATTAGGGTGGGGGAGCCTGCAGGAAACCATGCAGAGTGGATTCTTCTCAGTGGGTCTCATCAGAGGCTTCTCAGATGCCAACAGAGGTGATGAATGCTGAGCAGGAAGGTGCAGAGTGAGCCCTCCCCAACCAGGGGGCCCTGAGGCTGGGGGTGGTGGCGCTTTCCTTTCCTATTGGTGTGGGGTCTGGACCGAGTCCTGAGATGGCCCAGTCCCTGCCAATGTCAGGGACTAGTGAGGTTGGCTTCCATGCTGTTCTGGGTTTGCAGTCATAACCTTGCACTCAGACTGTGAGACTACTCATTTGGGAAGATCTCAGTTTATTTTAGGAGATGCCAAATATTTAAACCATCACTAGATGGCTTAAAATAATAAAGCTTCCGTTAATGAAGTCATGTGGAACATTCCTTCCCAGAATCTGCATAAGAGTGTGTGTCTTTATCCCAGGCTGTCTGTGGGCTGAGAGCACAGAAGGAACACATACTGAGAGGAAAATGAAGAAGAAGATGGACCGGAGTTACTTTGTGCTTTACTTTTGGGGAAGGTGGGTTTCAGCAGACACACGCTCAGCAGGGAATCAGGTGGTTTGGTGCAGCCCACTGATACTCTTCAGGAATGTTGGGTTGTAAAGGACAGAAACCCAAGACCAGCTTCAGGCATAGCTGAATCCAGGGGCCTGATTGTCTCCAAAGGTCCATCTCTTAGCTCTGCTGTTCTCTGTGTTGCTGGGCTCCAGCAACATCCAGACACCCTCAGGAAGGCTGTCTCTTAGTGGCCAAATGGCAGGACAGCTCCCGGTCTCCACCCTGGGCAGCCCCAGTGGGCAGAGAGCACTTGGCCTTGACCAGTACAGCAGGGCTGACTGCAACCACCTGAAGATGGCTTTGACTATCCCTAAATGAGTTACTGTGGCCTGGGGGCTGCTAAGCTGTGACTAAGCAGAAGCAGACCACGTGGCCACTCCTGGAGCCAGGGGGGTTCGCAACCCCTAACCATATGGGCTGGGAGGGGCAGTGGGGTTTCTTCAGGGAAAACCCAGGCACCAACAGCAGGAGGCAGAGGACACTCACCCTCGGGACCAGCACTGCTCCACAGAGAATAGCTCCTCCTCCAGGGGTTGCTCAGACAGTGGCCCAAAGAACAGCAGCAGCTAAGATTCCCCGTGTCTGGTGACGGGCTTGTGCTGTGCCGAGAGCTCCCAGGCACTGTCCACTTTCATCTGTGCAATGACCGGGAGGATGGGCTTTGTGGCCCTTTTCCCAGTTCACAGATGAGGAAACTCAGGCTCAGAGACATCCATTCTGACACATCCAAGTTCTTTACCACCCCACTCCCGGCACCTGGTCTGAGATGCATCTGTCCTGGGCAATCTCTGTGCACAGACACCCAGGCTCAGCTGTCAGCTAGACAGAGGCAGGTGGGCCCCACGGCCAGAGCTGCCTCCACTGATCACACTTGGGTGTACACCTCTGCTTCTCCTTTTGACTGTGAGCTTGTGAGGAAGGGACCACTGAGGGCCCCAGTGACCCAAGCAGGCACACTCTGAGAACAGCAGGGAAGCTTGGCCAAGCAAGGCAGGGGACAGAGAGCTACCTGGACTCAGTGCTGAAATGCTGGGCTCCAGAAACATCTGAACATCTGGAGGGGGGAAAGATGGACAAATAAAGGCCTGTCCACGGCCATTCAGGACAGCAGATGGGCTGGAGTCGTCCTGCAGAGCCTGAGTTCCATGCTCAGCCCTGCTCCTTGCCAGCTATGTGACCCTGAGCAAATGACCTCCCCTCTCTGAGCCTAAGGCTCCTCCTCCAAACAAGGACATGTGACAGAATATCCAACCTATGAGGTGGTGGTAAGGATTAAACGGCGGCATTCAAAATCTCATGTCGGGAGGACTTGGGAACTGCCATGATGGTGATCACGTGGTGATGGTGGTGACACTGGAGGTGATGACGATGTTAGATGGTGATAATAATGACAAAGATAAAAATGGCAGTAAGGATGATGGTGGTGACAATGATGAGAGAAGATGGTGATGTGATGGTGGCAACTGTGGTGACTAATATCACCCTGGTCCCCTGACTGGCCAGGCTGGGCATTTCCATCTCAGGATGTTTGCACTGGCCATTCCTCTGCCTAGAACACGGCTCCTCCAGTGTCCACATGGCCCACCCTCCCCTCCTTCAGGCTTCTGCTTAAATGTCCCCTCAGTGAGGTTGCCTGGCTCTAAGTGTGACAGCAGCACCCCTAGTGGCACCACCAGACACTCTGTACATGCTGTTCCTGTGTTGTTTTTCTTCAGAGTGCTCATGACTCCCGTACAAACCATATTAGATGCCCCTCAACTTATGATGGGGTGACAGACCGTTAGTGCCAAAGGTTGAGGCCAAAAAGGTTAGAGTTGGATTCAGACAAACTGAAAAGGACAGAGGAGCTGAAAGTAGCTGTGACATGTGCTATATTCAGCTCACGGTGGCCAGCGGGCGGGCACGGGGACATCAGCCCCACACCAGCTCACGGCCCAGGAGCTAGCGCTGGGAACTTCCTGTTCCCCACAGGCAGCCAGCCTCGGGGCCTTACGGAGCAGCCAGAAGAAAGGTGGCTCCAAATTAAACACCAACGACGATTCCTCAGAAACACAGGGCCCTGCTGGCTTCATCCTAGGGATTCAGAACAGTCTGGCTCCCGGTGGGCTTCAGGGGAGGAAGCCCAGTGTGACTCATCTTCCCCACAGTCTCATAAGCCCATTTTATAAGTTGAAAATATTGTAAGCAAAAAATGTGTTTAATACACCTACCAAACATCCTAGCTCAGCCTAGCCCCCCTTCCAGGTGCTTGAGTACACACCTTAGACTGCAGTTGGGCAAACCATCCAACACTAAGCCTGCTTTATAATAAGGTGCTAAATATCTTGGGTATTTTGTTGGTCACTGTCCTGAAAGTGAAAACCAGAGGGCTGTGTGGATCCTTGAAGTGCAGCTTCTACTGAACGAGTATTACTTTTGCATCGTTGTGCAATTGAAAACTTGTAAGTTGAACTCCTGGGAACCCTCTGTGATGAGTGGTTTATCCTTTGTCTCCCCACTAACTCGTGAGCAGCATGGAGGTGGGAACTCTTTTCCCTAGCACGTAGTGGGCCTACAGCCTATGGCTGAGTCAATAACCGTTGCCATTTTGTAACCTGGATGTAACCACAGGCAAGGACGGCAGGACGTGCTGTGCTTTGCAGGGGAGAGGTGGGCCCAGGGAGGCTTGGGACACAGGTGAGCTGCTCGTCCCTGGAAACGCCCCTCTTGCCACTGGGGAAGCGTGGGATGGTTCTCCCCTACGGCCAGAGTGGCCAAACTCCCGTGGTTGCTGGAAGCTCAGGGTCGAGCGTATTGCGAAGACCCCCTTCAGTTTTTGTGTCAAGTCATCTGGGTTTTGAAACTCTGCTTTTCATTCATATTTAAAATAATGAAGTTAAATACCGCGGATTTTTTAAAAAAGCATTTTCTTTTCATTATCCTAAAAATAGATTATTTCATTAAAAATGAAGGTACTGTCCACGTCCCTCTGGAGAAATATATCAGAATAAACAACAACCCTGTTCACCAAAGGGAGGCTGACAGGTTCTAAAATCTGTTGAGTGTGAGATGAAGTGTCTTTCTGGACAGTCAGCCCCTCGTTGGCCCTGCTACCTTCTCATAATCAGCTGATGGTGCCTGGGGTGTTCGTGCTTATTTTGAGGGTAGGTCCAGCCCCTCTCTTCTCTGCCCCATCTTTCTCTGATGCTAAGCTGAGATTACGGGCAGGTGTGTGTGTGTGTGTCCCTCAGCCCGGGTGGGTGGGTCTGTGTGAACAACACAGAGGCAGCTGCCTTAGTTTAGGTGGTTGTGAAAATTTGTATAATACAGTAGGATCCAGAATTTAGCCAGGTTGCAAATCCTCAGTTGGTGCAGAGATGACATAATTCCTGGTCAGCAATGCTTTGTCGGATGGGTGGATACATGAGTGTGTGGATGCCTTCAAGGAACTCCCAGGTGTACAGAGCAGAGGCTGGCAAACTCCCATCTGTAGGTTTATTTTTATAAATAAAGTTTTATTGAAACACTGCCCCACTCATTTATTGACATACTGTCTATGGTGGCTTTGGCAGTACAGCTGAGGCATCGCTGCAGAGACTGCATGGGTTTCCTTCTTGGGTGTATGACCTATAGAGTCATCTGGGGCTCCACATCACCATCTTCAAAGTTTTATTAAGTGTTTAACAAATGCCCCTGCATTTTCATTTTCCACTGAACTCCGTCAGTTCTGTAGTGGATCCCAATAGTAAAAAACATTTACTATTTGTCCTTTAAAGAAAAAGTCAGCCCATGCCTGGTGTTGAGAGTAAAGCAGGCACCTGACTCATGGCAACTGCAAGGTAAAAAAGTGTCTGGTGCTGCCTGGGAGGGGCTCCTCAAGGTGTTAGGAGCTCCAAGGACAGAGCAATCCCTCAGGAAGCTCCCCTGGGTCCTGGCAATGTCCGGAGGGCAGATGGGGGAGGCAGAGGGCACAGGCGGCCAGGAGGGCAGCTCAGACACCACCACACAGGGAGGAAGAGTCAATTCTTCTTCCCTGATCAATGCAAAGTCTGTCAAAAACCGACATAAATTATTCATCGTGGAGAAAAAGGAGCAATATTGCATTTATTTCTGTCCACCTGCCCTGGCATTTATTTTGCTGTCACAGCCGCAAGCTGATGGTTTCCACTGCAGGAGAGGGGCCTGCTGAGGCCCTGCTCATGGATGCAGACAAAGGTTACACCTCAGAAGGAGAGAAACCCTGAGTGGATGAGCAGAGAGCCGAGACATTCTTCCCAAACCCTACACAGAAAGAAGCTCAAGTGTCTGCACAAGTAATTGTGAAAGATTGGGGCTTTGGCATCTATGCAAAACACAGAGGCAAAAATGAAAATGTGAAGATGCGGGTGCGGGCAGAGCAGTGGGTGGGCCAGCAGGGAGAGTGCTCAGTAAATGTTTGCTGAAGCGCTGTTGCATTGTTCCTGCCACATCCAGACCAGGAAGGGCCGGAGCAACAGGATCTACTGGGACACGCCTTCCTCCCCACAGCCAGGAAGCCGCTGCGGGGCTGCGGGGCCTGAGTGCCATTAGAGGCTCTGGTGGCCAGGGTCCCACCAAGGCCGGATCGCCTCCTGGCTGAGCTTCCTTTCTCTCCCCAGGAATCCCCAGAGGACAGCAGCAGGGGGAGCACAGCAGCTTTACAGCCAGCTGGGGGCTGTGACCACAGAGCGGCCAGCAGCAGGGCAGCAGCAAGCGCCTTGGGTCCGGGTCTCTGAGAGGCTGTGTCCACCCTTTCAGGATTTGACAGCAGATGATGGCCCGTGAGAGTACCTGATGGCTGAGAGTGTCAAGAAATGAGAAAGAACACAAGTCCTGTGCTTACCACCTTGTCACACATGACCTAGCTGCAGGAGTTTCTGGGGGGCTGGAGGACTTTCCTGAGCCTGTCATAATGACCACAAACTGGGTGGCTTTAACAACAAAAATGTATTATCTTATAGTTAGGAGGTCAGATGACCAAAACCCAGGGGTCAGCTCTGCCTGCTCTGAGGGTGCAGGGCAGAACCCTTCCTTGCTCCGTCCAGCTTCTCTCAACTCTGGGCAGTCCTTGCCTTGTGGCCACATCACCCCCACCTCCACCCCGGCCTTCTTCTCTTCTCCCTATGTCTCTCTTCTGTGTGTTACTTACAAGGACATGGGATTTAGAACCTACTTGTAGGATCTCATCTCAAAATCCTTAATAACATATTCAAGGACCCTCATTCCAAGTCAGTTCACATTCACAGGTTCCAGGGATAAGGACACAGATACGACTTTTGTGGGGACCACCACTGAGCCCACTTGTGAGCACGGCCCAGTCAGTGAATCTTCCCCTTAGACAAAAAGGGCCGAGGACCCTCCCACCTTCTGTACCAGCCCTGACAACCACCTGCCTGCCTTTCTCTCCTGAGGCCGGGAGCCACATCTTGGACAATTCAGTGTGCTGAGTGTCTCAGGCAGAGATGAACTTGGCTGCCACTCAGTAAACACGTGCGCAGTGAGCAGATTCCTTCCCCTTCTCAGCACACAGCTCTCCGGGCCACACATCATCCATGACACTTCAGAGGCACACGGAGGTGGAGCTGGCTCTCAGAGCTCCTCTTCACAGCTGGCTCAGGTGTCTGTGCCTGTTTGACACCCCCGACTGAGATTCACAGGATGGGGAGGACAGGTCTGAGAGAGACCTGCAGACACTCAGGTTGAGCCGCGGAGGAGGCATTTGGAAGTAGATGGAGCAAGGGAAGAATTTGGACTTGAGGATAATTAATGCATATGGGTGGGGAACAATGGGTGAGGCGTGATTACCCAGGAAGAATATTCAGACAGAGGGTGAGAGGGCCGAGCTCACCTCCCCAGGAACACCCACATTCAAAAGCAAGCAGGAGAAAAGCAAAAAGGAAACCGTCAGGGAGGCGGATGGGGTTTGAGAGTGACAGCAGGTCTCAGAAGCCGAGGAAGGACCTAGGGGACCCGGTGGGAAAGGCAAATCCTTTAGGGTTGAACAAGCAAGGATGTGAACCTGCCTCTGCACATGTTGGTGGTGAGGCGCTTGGGAAAGTTGTAAAGAAGCCATCATCAAATGCCAAATTGAACAGAGAAAGAACTCTCTGGAAGAAGTGAGTGAGAGCTCCCTGAACCTCAGTTGTGACTTCTCAAAAGGTTGTGTGAAGACCTGAAATACTATACCCAGGATATCTAGTAAAACAGCTGCCAGAAGGCACCATAAGGCCAACATTCGGTGAGTGCTTACTAGCTGCTAGAAGTCCTTCCCTACAAGATAATTTGACTTTCACATTGGTGCCCGGGATGAGTGAAACTATTGCCAGTTTCAGATGGGGAAACTCAGGCGAGTAAGAAACTTATCTATGGTCACCTGCCTTGTTCCATGACAGAATCTTGAATTCCAACCCGGAGACAATGCTGTGAACTGTTTCTCCTGATGCAAAAGAAGAGATGAGTGGGGATAAGGATTAAAATGTGGCTGTGGGGTGAGGCAGCTCAGAGTTTGGCTGAAGGACATGGATCTCAGAGGCAGGCTCTGTGAGGACTAGTGATGGAGCAAAACAAGCTGTCTTGAAAGGAGAACTCCGAAGCCATCCAAAGGCTGTGGGGAGCAGCTGCACACACGGCCTCAGAAAATGGAACTAGGCAGAGAGGATGTGAGATGTAAAGAAGCCAGCAGCAAATGCCAAATCGAAAAGAGGAAGAGCTCTCTAGATGTCACAGTTGTGGGGCCCTGTCAGTGGAGGGGCCCGGGAGCGTGGTGGAGAACTTGGTGGCCGGGACTCGGGCATCGAATGAACTAAGTGGGGGCTCTCAGCTCCCTTCCAGCCCTGAGAAGCTGGGACACTCGGTGCACCTCAACCCACCCACTCCACATACAGCAGTGGGGGGAGGAGATGCCAGGCTCACACATCCCTTAGATCACGAGCAGCCTCTATTCCCATCACCTTTCAGTTTGCAAAAAATATGGATTCCGCGAGTGCTATCTTGCAGTGGCCAGTGCAAGAGTGCAAGTAAATTAGCGCCTTATGTGAACCTTGGCCCCTCCGTAACAAAGCAGGGTTCACTCCTCACGCCAGTATTTACTTTTTTCACTCAATATTTACCATCTGGGTTTGCTCAATTGATTTCTTCAGTGGGGCATTTACACATGTGATATTTAGAGTTGAAATTTAAATTCACACACACCCAGCTATTTCAGCCAGGAGAAACCGGACCTCTAGACTCACATGCACATTTCAGTGATTGTTAAACTTCTGCATTTCATCTGGAGGTGGGAATTGTGTAGAAAGGGCTGCGTCGATTACGGTGGAAAGAAAGTTGGACTCAGGAACAACGAAACCAGCAAAGTAACTGCAGTGGGCATTCGTGTCAGCTGCGCTGGGCGGGGGTTCTTGTCTGTTCTGGCAGCTTCTATGTCCCTGTCACCTAGAACAGACTCTGGCGAGTAAGAGGCTCTCATGAAAATGGGTTGAAAGGACAGAAATCCCCCTGTTCTTCCTTCTCCCTCTAAGGAAGATTCTGGAGGAACATTTCTGTCCTCCACAGTGTTTTCCTTTCAAGAAAAAGAATAGAAAACCTCTCCTTGAGTTCCTGGTATTTCCCCCACTGAAGGCTAAATACATAGGTTTTAAATTTTGATGGTTAAAAATTTGTCAACACACCAGTAGCAATGAGCACACCGAGTTACCTGGAGCTGGGTTTCTAGATGTCATTCTCCACTAAAAAGAGCCAGGACCTCTTCAAGAAACAGGGATCCTGGGTCTCAGGCAGGAAGACGGCAGACCGAGGCTGGAGCATTGAATGGGGATCCTGGATCTCAGGCAGGAAGATCCTAGATCCAGACAGAGGCAGGAGCGATGGACGGGGATCCTGAGTGTCAGGCAGGAAGACGGCAGACCAAGGCCAGAGCATTGAACGGGGATCCTGGGTCTCAGGCGGGAAGACAGCAGGCTGAGGCCAGAGTGTTGAACCGGGATTCTGGGTGTCAGGCAGGAAGATGGCAGGCTGAGGCAGGAGCGTCAAATGGGGATCCTGAGTGTCAGGCAGAAAGACGGCAGGCTGAGGCCAGAGTATTGAACTGGGATCCTGGATCTCAGGCAGGAAGACGGCAGACAGAGACCAGATAGTTGAACCAGGATCCTGGGTCTCAGGCAGGAAGAAGGCAGGCCGAGGCTGGAGCGTCCTACTGCACCTGAAAGCGAGGGCGAGCACACAGGAGGGGAGAACACAGCAAAAGGGCATGGGCGAGGCTCACAATTCTGACCAGGACAGAGAATCAGGGATCCTACATGCCTGCCCTTTCCTCTGCCTTGAACTAGAAAGCCAGGTAAAATATACGAGGCAGTGTCTGTAAACGCTGGACAGCAGGCAGCTCAGGACGGTGGCTGCTGAGAAAAGAAGCAAACAGGCTGAATGCTTGACAACAGTCCAGTCCTCCTTCCCAGAAGTGGTTTTCAGGCCACAGCCCAGGGAGGGAGACCCAGACCACGCAGCAGCCTCGCTATACTGAAGATAAAAAGATCAGAGTTCAAGGAGGTGCGGGCAGTTACAATTTGCGAAGCACGAGCCTGAGAGGGGCTGCTGCCCACAGAGTGAGTGAGTGAGATTGTTCCAGGCCCCACGTGCCTAGTGGTCCCCAAGTCCCAATGGAGCTGAGAACCCAAACATTGGGCCAGACAAATCCAGTTTGTCATAAAGGGGGGTTTACTGGGAAACTTACAGTTGTGGGCCACGTAGTTGTGGGTGGTAGCGAGGCAGATAGATCTCCACACCATTGCTCCCCAGACCCAGGCCTTGTGAACCACAGGAAGGGGCTGCGTGCTCTCCAGGGAGCTGAACGGCCACCCTCCAGCACAGGCAAGAATGCTCAGTGCATCATAGCCTATATGAGTGTGATAATGTCAAGGTTGCTTTGATCTAAATGCAAGATTTCTAGTGAGGACGTGCTCTCCCATTAAAGACACAAATCAGGAGGTGTTCTCAAGACTGGGGGTGTTCTCGAGACTGAGGTTAATCCAAAGTCAACATGGCAAATGAGCGTCCAAGGTGGGGTCGCTTTTGCTGCCACAGAGCACCAGAGATCTGGAGACGGGCATTCTGAGTCTTTGGCCAAGCGCTGATCTACACAGGCATGAGAGGAAACTATCCAAAGCTAGGGAAAGAACCACCAGAAAGCAGTAGAGCCAACACCAGGAGGGCTCCCACAGGGCTGGGAACAGCTCGTGTTAGGGTGAAAAGATTCTGTCACACAGGAGCATCACACAGCAGGTAAATTAGTAATTTGATTCAAGGCTACATCTGGATTCAAGGCTACTCTGGACCTTTGCATTGTCAAAGTGTAGCAACACCTTGATAAGTAGTTGTATCCTTGAAAAGGTTCATCTAATTCTAAGCAACTTAACTACACACCAGAACAAATTCTAATACTAATTAAGGAATAAACACGAAAATACAGCACCCAACAGCATAAAATCACAATGTCTGGCATCCAATCAAAATTTAGCAGACAAACAAAAAGGTGGGAAAATGTGACCCCCGACTAGGAGAAAATGCAATTCATAAAAACAGAGCCGGAGCTGGATGTGGTGGCGCACGTCTGTAATCCCAGCACTCTGGGAGGACGCAGCAGAGGGATTGCTTCAGCTCAGGAGTTTGAGACCAGCCTGAGCAAGAGTGAGACACCTGTCTGTAAAAATAGTCAGGCATTGTGGTGGGTGCCTATAGTCTCTGCTACTCGGAGGACTGAGGCAAGAGGAACGCTTGAGCCTAAGAGTCTGAGGTTGCTGTGAGCTGAGACGCTCAGAGTGATATTCTGATTCACAAAAAAAAAAAAAAAAAAAAAAAATCTTATATATATAATAAACAGACCCAGAAATAAGACAAATGATAGAATTAGAAGAAAAAAATGTTTTAAAAGATTAAAAGTGTGCTCTGTATATTCAAGAAAGTGGAGAGAAACGTGAACAAATGAGGAAAAGGATGAAAGTTATAAAAACAATCCAGATGGAGCCCCTACAGCTGGGAAATGCACAGAATGGGATTAATAACAAATCCAGCCCCGCAGAAGACAGCCGCAGCGATGGGGAAGGCCTTACAATGGAGACTCTTCTAAATAAAGCAGAGAAGCCCCAGGAAGAATGCACAGAACACCAGTAACTGGTCCAACACACATGTACCAAGAAGCAGGAGTGCGATGCAGAAACAGGATTTGAGAAAAAGAGACCAAGATTTTTTTCTTTTTTGTCAATGAGAACAATAAACCCACAGACCTGAAGAGCTTACCACGTCTCAATCAGAAGAAACAGGAAGAAAACACCCCAAAGTACATCACGGTCAAACTGCTGAAAACATATATGAAAGAAAAAAATCTTATAAAGCAGTTAGAGAAAAAGGGTACATTCTGTAAAGAGGAACAGCATTAGGAGCCTGGCCCGCTGGGCATCAAAGTCAACGTCAGTCAGCAGCCAGTGGAGCTGCGTCTTTACAGCACTGACAGAAACATAAAGCTGAACCAGTTCCAGATCTGTGGAAACTAAGAAGGCCTGGAAACCTGCGCCAAGCACAGTGGCTCACAGCCCAGCACTCTGGGAGGCCAGGGAAGGAGGATCACTTGAGGCCCAGAGCATGAGATCAGCCTGGGCAACATAGTGAGACCCCATCTCTTAAAAAAAAAAAAAAAAAAGAACATAACAACTCAATGTCTCATTTTTTCTGACATTGTGATTGAATCTTGGATCTGGAAAAATAAAGCTATGAAGAACATTACTGGAGCAGCAGATAAAATTTCCTGATTTTTGACAATTTTATAAAAGAGAATGTCTTTTAGCCTAAAGAAGTATAGAGTGAAGTCCAGGCATAGCAGCTCGCACCTGTAATCCTAGCGCTTTGGAAGGCCAAGGAGGGAGGAGTTCAAGACTAGCCTGGGCAACATAGGCCCCATCTGTACAAAATGCGTTTTTAAAAATGTATCTGGGCATGGTGACATACATCCATAGTCCTCGCCGATCGGGAGGCTGAGTCAGGAAGAATGCTTAAGCCCAAAGGTTCAGTGTTTGATAGTTATGATAGCACCACTGCACTCCCGTCTGGGTGACAGAGCAGGGCCCTGTTTCAAAATATATATCCACACACATAAGTCCTTGGTCTCCAACTTACGTGGTTCAGGGAAAAAATAATGTGTTGATGTATACAAAACTACAGGGGGTTATATGAAGATCAGTAAGATAGAAAATGATAAATTGAGGCAAGGCATAAACAGCTAGAGACTACAGGTGAAAGGTTTACATATATTCCTTATACAATCTTTGCAATTTTTCATACGCTTGAAATTAAATCAATGAATAAAGCTACCCAAAAGGACATGGCAAGTGCATTTAAAAAAATCTAGTACTAGGGGCCTTACTCTTCCTTGGCTGGGGAAGAGCCTACTCAAATGCGCTCTGCTGGAACTACCTGGATGTGAAGAGTCACCGTTTATGTAGAAAGAGAGCGAATCGGATGAATAAAGCTTTTTCAGAGCAAAAGATCATCCATAATCCTTCACACAGCCCTGAAATTTCATGACTGGCAACTTTGAAGAACACCAGCAAGAGGGTCAGGAGACATTGCAGGCAAGGCCACCAGGGCAAACTCTCTGGAGCCTTTTATCAGCCCGGAGCTGATTGATACAATTCATCTTTTTTTTTAAAAACATCTCATGAGAAGGGTTTTTACAGGAAGATCTTTCCAAGGGCTCCAGAGACAAACTTGCCCACCAGGGCCAGAACCCCAACTGGCTTCAAACTGAAGGGAAGGCTCCTGTGTCATGCCAGAGAGTCTGGGTGACGCCAATGTAAGGTGGGGTGGGGTTTTAAGTTGGGGACCAGAGAGAAGGAATGCCCCTGGCCTCCTTGCTCAATCTTTTCTTGCTCTGAAGCCCTCCAAGTCAGGTTGACCTAGATGACTCTGTGCAAAAATGAAGCAAGAGAGAGGAAGTGGGAGTTGAGTCTCCAAGTCACTGGGCCTCTGTCTTCGGTGAGTGTGGCTGTGATGCAAGTGAACCTGGCCCCGCAGGGACTCAGGATGCGAGAGAAAGTGCATGACTAGCCATGAAAAGATGTGGGGCTCATGGCGTCCCAGTGTGGGTCTCCGGCACTGTGCCAATTATCTGTTCTTTTCAATGAAAGTACATGTGGTTCCCTGCAGAACAGTTTACAGTTTTCTTTTTACTTATTCAAGCCTCAGTGTGCCAGTGCAAGGATGGCGCCTACCAGAGCTGGTTTTCACCTGACATTGGTCTAAGACCTCACCTCCGGGGGGCCCTTTAACTAGGGGTGCAGCACGGGGACCTCTGTGCTCCCTCAGCAGAGAGAGCTTAGCAGAATGTACCTGGGCAAAAGGACACAGGAAGGGCTAAGGATATTATAGGAGCAGGTCAACTGTGTGGGAAAAATAAATATAACAGGCTTTCCCAGGAATATGGGGAATTTAAGGTGAATGAGGCTACCCAGGATACTGCAAGACACGGCTGATTCCAGGTCACAGGGCAACAAAGGACCAAAATAAGCCTGAGCGTCTTGTGTCAGGTGGTGGGGAAGCCCTCAAAGCTTGATGGGCTAGGTCAGAAAGACACAGGGGGGTCTAGGGAGAGGCTCCCATGCACCAGAGATGATGCAATATGAGCATCAAAAAGATTAATGCTGTCTGCTGGTGCACTGGCTCATGCCTGTAATCCTAGCATGCTCGGACGCTGAGGTGGGAGGATTGCTTGAGCTCAGGAGTTCAAGACCAGGGAGCACCTGCTGACTTTATAGAGTAGGAAGAAGCACAGCCAAGGAAGTCTTTCCCTATAGTGGGGATAGAAAGGGGAAAAAGACCAAAGAAGGACACTCTACCTAATCATTCTGGTTTGTATTGGATGAAGACTATTCTCAACTGAAAACAAAGACAAATTTTTCTGTATAATTGTTGGAAGTATGAGTGCTTTTGTCATTCCGCATTCCCCGGACATGCTTTAAAATAATTTTGATGGTTGCATGATACAATCATCCTCCTCCTCCCCTGCAAAGAAAAAAAAAAAAACAACATAAAAACCACAGAAGTGAAGGAAATCACATCAGCTAGAACAGTGACTGCTGGTGTGAAGATGCAGGTCCATGAGTTTTACCTGAGACATAGTCAAATGAAAGAAAGGGAAAGTGGATTTCCTCTGGACCACTAAGGTTTTACAAGCACTGCATTTACAAGAAGACTTTGGCTGGTATGACACTTTTTGAAACAAATTGTATCTCTGTGGAACAAGAATGTTTTAAATAATAACCAAAGCCAGTTTCCAAATGGTCTTCAGCTCGCAGGATTCTGCTGAAGCCTCCCTTGCAAAAGTTACATTGAATCTAGGTATCCAAATTAAAAATAAAATAACTTTTCCAAATATTTTGGTGAAAATAGAAACTTTCCGTTTTATGAGATATTATTTTTGTCTTCCATCTGTATTCAAAGTAAAACAAAATATTAAGGCTTAATTCAATTTTATTTCAACTGTTTAACTTTGCCTCTGAACTTTCAGATAAACATTTACCAAATGGATGAACTGGTGGATTTGAATTTTTGAAACATAGTAAACATTTCCCTATTTAACAATCTATCTGGTTTTTATAAACTATATCAATTTATCAGATGTTTTAGCTTCTTTTAAGGTTGGATAAAGTTTAAGCAGAATATTTTTTGAGGATCAGTTGATATTCCTTTCTTCCTCATCTTGGTTCAAAAATGGACAGAGAAGTCATTTCTGCTTGTGCTTAATCAAATTTTAGAGGTTAGGCAATAAGTGGGCTGTGGATTATTGATCAGATGCAAGGCTGAAGGTCAGAAAATCCGAATAAATTTTGTCCTGGATGCTTTCTCTCTGCTCTGTCTCTCTCCGCGACCGCCCTCCTCCTCCTCATCCTCCTTGTGCTCTCCCTGGAGCTGGGTACCGATGTGCAGTCACCTTTCCGGCCATTAGGTGCGCTGTGGTGTAGGTGGAGACCTCTCCAGGTTGGCAGTTGGCTTCTGCTCATCAGGAAATTACACACCCGGGGGCCTCACTGCCACCCCAGAAAGTGGACAGACGGGATCCCGGGAGCTTGTTTGCCAGCAGAAACAGGTTCTTCTTGAATGTCAAGGGCTATGGCTGGCTTCTTTGGGTTTGTGTGTGTGTCCTGTGAACACCTGGGCATGTGCTTCCCGGACAAGCAGGATGTGTTTTCTTCCGGACCCACAACTGCTTTCCACAGCACTCACCACTGATGACAGCCTCTGATTGATTTCCGATGACTTATATGTGGATTTGGCTGTGACACCGCGGAAGTGGAGATCTAAAGTGCATAAAGCTGCCAAAAGTCCAGCTCGGCAGGATGAGCCCTAAGCAGGCGTAAAGCAGGATGGAGTCTGACCTTTCGCTGCCAGCATCTCACCACTGACCCACATCACCCAGTGGCAGCAGCGAGAGGTCTTGTGGTGTCATGGCCAAGGTCTCTGGCTTTGCAGTTGACCAGGTTTCAGATCCTGAGTTGGCTGCTCAGAGCCAGATGACTTCACCTCTCCATGCCTCAATTTCCTCACCCATTGAAGTAGGGATAAAGATAGTTCCTGCCTCAAAGGTCATCTCTTGAAGATGACCAAACAGCCTGTGTGCAGCACAATGCCTGCCACTTAGTTGCAGGCAGTGAGTGACAGCTGCCTCATTCACTCAGTGAGTCATACTTTGGGTACCTACTGGGGATGGATTTTTAAAATATTAGTCTCAGAGTTACTTCACTAGATAAATGCTAAAGATCATGGTGGGGACAGCCACTCCACAAAGAATGAATGAACAAGCAATAGGCCCACTTCATTTTTCAAGAATTGACATGCTGTGTGTTTTAAGCAACAGGGATGACTGCCTGGGTGCTTTTTGGAATGACTCCCCCTATCCCAGGGAAAAGCAATTGAATGTTGCCTAGAGCTTTTCCTCCTGGCTTAGTCCCTTTGCCTGGAAACCCCGTACCCTACTGGAGATGCAGGTTACATAATGACAAAACTAGCCAAACCTCAAATCTTCTATACCTGTTTCAGGTGAAGCTGGAATTGTGATAGCTATTGACATAGACGTGCTAGGAAGCTCAGGCTACAGGGACTGGGAGGGCCCCAATCTCCTCCCCACAAATGCTGCTGCAGCCCACCCTCTCCTCAGCATCAGGCCACTGCTCCTGCCCATCTCTCACTCAAGTGCCACCCTATCCCCTCTTCAGCTCCCCAGCCAGGTCTGTGGCTCCTTTCCCCCAGAGCCTTCCCTGACACCCTCTTCCCTGGTGCTCTTTCCTCTCTCTGATGCCCTAGCCCCACCCTCAAGGGAACTGCCACCCGTGCTGTAGGCCTGGACCTTCTCCCCTGGGCTGCCCTGGAGCAGCTCCAGTCCTATCCAGCCTGGAGAGCAGTTTCCTCATGGTGCTCCATGCTCCAACTCAGTCCTGCTTGAGATTCATGGTTCTGTCTCCTCCGGTGCATAGTTACACTGAAAAGAAGAAAGAATGTGGTATTTGAAGGTGGGTGACGTGGGTTCAAATCCTGCTGTGCTGTCCACTAGCTGTGTGATCTCGGGAAAGTTCTCACATCTCTGAGCTTTGTTTCCTCATCTGTAAAATGCAGACACTAATTAAGAGACAGGATGTGCTTGGAAGTTCCTACAAGGGTGGCGCCAAAGTGATGCATGGCTCATGATCAATGCAAGCAACTACCTGGCCTTGTTCGTGTTTCAAAGACCTACCATTGTCATATGTGCATTTTTACTGGGGGGGTGTTTATACTGAAGTGAAGCCCACATTAGTAAAAGCATGCAGGTCATAATTTTCTAGTTTGATGACCTTTACAAAGTGAGTGTATTTGATGATTACCGCCCAGGTCAATCTAGAGAGCATCCCAGCACCCCGAACCCTCTTCCTGATCCACCCCTAGTCGCTGCCTCCCATTGAACTGCGGGTTCAGTTTGCCTGCTGTTGGATTCAGAGGAGTCTGGCTTTTGTGTCCGTGAGAATCTTCCGGGTGGTAGCACATGCCAATCATTCACTCTCGTGGCTCTAGACCAGTGTTTCCAACACTGTTCATCTCACAGCCCACTTGAACCTACAGTTAAATCTGTGGCAGACTTAAATTATGTTGATTCAAAGAAAGGGATAGAAAAAAAGACTATACTTACTGTGCTTTGAACTTCTTTTGAAGATCACTTAATTAATGATCTTTAAAAACTTTTCACAGCACATCTGAGATCCTCTCAAAACACGCACGTTGAAAATGACTGCTCCAGAGTATTCCGTTGTACAGACACACCACAGTTCTGTTGATTGGCACTTGTTTGGGTCTAAGATAAGTAATACTCTGGGGCACCCTCTTGAACTGGTCTTTTAGGGAACAGACACCAGCCCTTCTGTTAAGCCCCTACCTAGGCGTAGGATTGTGGAGTCATAGGACACATGTATGTTTGGAATCAGTAGGTATTACCAACAATTTTCCAAAGTGGTTGTACCAATCGAAGCCCACGTCGGCAGTGTATGAGATATCTGAGAACCCCACACCCTCCCTGACACGTGGCGTTGGAGTTTGGTTTGGTTTAAGCCTTCTGATAAACACTGTGGTGTAGTAGCTCCTGGTGCTTTCAAGGACTAACGGTGGTGTCACCATTTCACAATCACATGGGCCATTTGAAGAACTTCTTTTGGGGAACTGCTTGTAGAAGTCTTTTTAAAATTGGGTTATTTGTCTTTTTCTATTTCTTTGTACGAGTGACTTATAAACACTGACTACAAGTCCTTTGAGGTTTACGTGTATTTTAAATATCTTGTACCACTCTGTGACGCACCTTTTCACTTAGTAATGTCTCTTGATCTTAATGGAGATTTGTCAGACTTTTCCTTTGTGGTGACTGTTTTCTGTGCCCTGTTTAAGAAATGTTTGTCCATCCTAAGGTCATAGACATGGTCTCCTGTGGTACCTTCTAGAAGCTTTAGTGTTGAAATTGGCTTTGTGTGTGGTGTAAGGTCAGAGGTCAAGGTTCATATTTTTCCCCGTGGGTATCCACACATTTATTGATTCCACACCTTTTGAAAAGGTAGTTCTTTCACCTATAGTAAGATTGGGGAACAGACGGAATAACTCTTGCAGAGTTTGAGACTTCTAAATTTGAACTTGCATTTTAATTCTCACTGATATTATTACTGCTATTTTAAATAATCAACATTCATTTAGATTTACCCACATATTTCCATTTCTATCTTTTCTTCCTCAATGTACTTCCACGTGGGATTATTTTTCCCCTCTCTAAACACTCCTTTAGTATTTCTTTTAATGCAGGTCTACTGGCAATGCATTCACTTAGTTTTTGTTCATCTGCAAACATCTTTATTTCACTTTCATTTTTGAAAGATATTTTCTCTAGATATAGAACCCTAAATTGGTGTTGTGGACCCCGACCTAAGATGGTGGCAGACAGGGGAGATGACCTCAGAGAAAGTACAGGACTTTTGCACAAACTTAGTGCATAAAAGCCTGAGAGCCTGGGGAGGCATACACAGTTTTTCACGCATGTTGGTAGCTCAAGGCAGGGGAGCCCTGGTCCTGCTTCTCAGGGGTCTTTTATTGAGTGCAGCAACAGAGTAAATGTGCAAGAATGCACAGCAATTAAAGATAAAACAAAGAGGAGCTCAAGGCCCCCAGGGAGGTTGAGTGAAGGGCAGCAGTTGGGTAAACAGGGACATAGGATAATGGAACTTCTGGCACAGCCAGATAACCTATACAGGCAGAAGAGAAGGGGAAACAAGTCGAGCTATCTCAACTTCCCTAATTTAAACTACTGATTAGGAACCTAAAGGTCTTAGCCCACCTACACTGCTGAATCCCCCACAGACATTCCCCTGGCTGGGCACTTTCCCTGAGTTGGAAGGCCCATGAGGAATTCAGCCCACTCGCCTCCCACACATGGGCAGTTCTTTCCTTTCATCAATTTGAATATGCCAGTCCATTGTCTTTGGCTTCCATTGGTTCTGTTGAAATGTCAGACATTTCTCTTTGCATTGATCTTTCTCAAGTAGATACATTTTTTGTCTGGCTGCTTTTGCAATTGTTTTTCCTTGTCTTTCCTTTTCACCAGTTTGGTAAGATGTTCCTCCATGGGGTTCTGTGTGTATGTATCCTGCTTAGGGTTCACAGAGCTTCTCATAGCCACACGTAAGCAGAACCTGATGTCATTCATCAGTTTTGAAGAATTCTTGGCCACCCTTTAAATATTGCTTCTTCTTCCTTCTTTGTTTTTTTGTTTTTCCAGCGCCCCAACTGCACATAAGTTAGGCCTGCTCACTGAAACTTGTGTACTCATATCTTTTATGGTCTTTTCTGTGTTTTGCATGTTTTTACATCTTTTTTTCCCCCCTGTGCTTTAATTGTCATATTTTCTATTTAACCTATACTTTCAGTTTACTAATCTTCTCCACTCTATCTAAATCTGCTATTATACCCATCTTCTTTAGAATATTCACTGGATTGTGTTTGTAGATACCGGTTCTCTAGTAAAATTCTCCACCTTTTCATTCACTTTCTTTGTCATGTTAATGAACATGTCTAATCTACATATCTGGATTTGCTATTGGTCTGTTTCTATCATCCTTTGACTTTTGTCTTGTTTATTTGTTTTGTTTCTCTTGATTCCTTTTTTTGAAAACTGATCATCAATGTTTATAATAATAAATTAATAGTACATCAGTGATGAGATTTCTTTAGGGGCAGAAAATTCGTAGGAAAATAACTCATTACTAAATAATTTGTCACCAATGCTTAAATTAAAAACATTCATTAATAAATAAGAAATAGACAACATACCCATGAGGAGACTAATGAGGAAGACACATTCCTAATGGTAAAATTATTACTTGTTCCTTAACTTGTTGTTGATGTTTAATTTATAAATAACTATTAGTACATGATAAACTAAGAACATACCCATGAGAAGACCAGTTAGAAAAAGTTAGAACCATGACATTGAGGGCTTGTTCTAAATGTACCAAACGATCCCAATAAGTATGCGACTCACTGTCCTTCAGCAAGGAGTTAAGCAGAGCTGGGGGGTGAGTTCAGAGGCAGGATGACTTTCCTCCCTGCCCCCTGCATGCAGGGTGGAGAGTAAGGAACCCCAAGGTCCCCTGAGGAAGAGGGTGCTGGGAGTGGACATGCATGCATCACCCTCCGTCCCTTTCTCAACATTCAAACTCAGAGGAAACAAACAGCTATTTCCCAACACATCAGTTTCTGCAGCAGTCTCAGATAAGGATCCTGGCTTCTCCTTTTCAGAAAACCATTTCTGAGTTCTGTGTTAGAGATATTTCCCAATGCGCCATCCAGGAATGACAGTCCCATTCTGGCTTTAACGCTGAGGGTCAGAGTTAATGTCTTCTGTCCAAGGTACTGCCTCTGTCTGCACTTCAGTGATCTGTGTCCATCTCCACGTCCCACATCCCCCAAGGTCACGGAATCCTGTTTGCATGAATCCTGTTTAAAGCAGTTGTATGGATGGAGACCCTCGGTGCCTTTTCTCACAGGTGTTGGTCACAGCTAGTGATGATTCGTGGAGACGCCTGTGGGCAGATGGAGAAGGGGCTCTGCAGAGGAAGAAATGGTGATTAGGTGATTAGGTGCAGGCCATGCGTCTGTGGGTAGCACGGCACTCAGTGACACTGTCCTCGTGGTTTCTTACTGGTGACTCTTACTTTGATAGCTTGGCAAACTCGGCCTCCACTAGGTTTCTCCACAGGAAAGTTGTCCTGTGCCCTTTGTAATTAATATTAATTTGGGGGGGAGATGCTTTAATATAATGAGGATCACATGTTCCTCGTTCGACTTTTACTTATAATTTTAGCAGATGCTAAAGGTTGTGATGTAGCAAAAGCTTTCCGTTCTCCCAAATATATTCACTTATATAAAGTAATGTTGTTTATAATATCTCATTGCTTTTACCTTTTAGTTTCAGAGATTTAGGGGATACACGTACAGCTTTGTTACAAGGGTCGATTGTGCACTGGTGGTGTGGACTGTACCCCTCACCTGGATAGTGTATGCTGTACCCAGTAGGTGACTACTAATTGCTCACTCAGAGCACCCAGCTCCGAATTTGGAGTCTGCAGTGTCCCTTCTTTTACTTGGTGCGTCCATGTGCTCCCATCGTTTAGCTCCCATGTGTAAATGAGAATGTGTGGCATCTGACTTTCTGTTTCTGAGTTAGCTCTCTTAGGATTATGGCCCCGAGTTCCATTGACATTACTGCAAAAAATGTCTTCTTTTTTATGGCTTGGGAGCATCTCATGGTATATTCATACCATATTTTCTTTCTTTTTTTCTTGATTCTTAATTATTTGGCTCTGCTTCCTGGTATGTGTGGTAGTTTTTATTGACTCTTAGATATTGTGTGTGAAAGATGTAGATGCTCTGGACGATGTTTTCTTCTTCCAGAGAGGACATGGGTCTTCTTGGCAGACAGAACACCTTGTTTCTGTCAAGGTGGGAGATGCTTTGAGGTTAGACTTGAGGATTTATGGAAGACCGCTCTCTTTCTGGATTCTTTTTTTTTGAGGCAGAGTCTCACTTTGTCGCCCTCGGTAGAGTGCTGCGGCATCACAGCTCACAGCAACCTCCAGCTCTTGGGCTTAGGCGATTCTCTTGCCTCAGCCTCCAGAGTAGCTGGGACCACAGGTACCTGCCACAACACCTGGCTATTTTTTTGTTGCAGTTTGGCCGGAACCAGGTTCGAACCTGCCACCCTCGGTATATGGGGCCAGCGCCCTACCCACTGAGCCACAGGCGCCACTCTCTTTCTGGATTCTTGACTTGGAGAGTTTTCCAGGACCACCACCTCCTTGCTGGGTTCTGAACACCAATTTTTGTCTCCCCAGCATTGTGAGATTGCAGAGGTCTCCCACCGCCTTTTCTCCTCTTAACCATTGCTTTCTACTTACTTGCTCAGCTGCTCGGCCTGTGTCTGACCCACCAGGAGTCAACAGCCGAGCAGAATGTGGGGCTCATTTCTCTGCAGTTACCTTCTCTTAGTCTTTGAGTCCTCTGCCTTGGTGGTTCTCCAGGTCCTTCTAGCAGCTGGGTGTCTCTGGGTTGTTGTTGTTGATCTGTTTGTTTTTCAACCCAGCTTATATAGTTGCTCTTGACACAGCAGCTACTCTGTTGTGGCTGGAAGCAGAGCTCCCCATCGTGCATCTGAACAACTGCCTCCTGGAGAACATGCCTTTTTTGTACACAGAGAAGAGTCACTGTGATAGTTGGAACTTCAGACCAACCACGAAGGAAAAGTCTGCTCCTGGGGTTGTACGATGAGCGGAGGGACCCTCCTCTGTGGCTTCCAACTGCAACACCTTAAGTAAACCACAGGACCTGTCAGGGCCCCAGTCTCCTCATCTGCAAAATGGGTCTAATAATACTTGTGTCATGCACTTTATTGTCTTTGTGGAAGGATAAGCAATAGGGTCTGCAGCCAAGGATACTTTGGAAATAGAGAAATGATTGTTTATAATGAAAATGCAATGAAAAAACTAATAAAAGAAAATGCAGTGGACTCCGAATGTAGGGATGAATTCAGGACAAGAGCCACTTGCTGTGTGAAGGTCCTGCACCCCCACTAGACACTTACAAAGTAAGCAGAATGACCAAAAGCCCATGTGCACTGGTGGTGCATGTTCTGGGAACACCACACCAGGATGAGCTGGGGAGGAGAGCTCAGGGACTGCTCTCCCTTCCCTGTACTTCTGCCTGTCTCAATAAGGGTCGCTGGTCCACAGCATCACGCCCACCTCTGTGCATACCTGTTCTCCATGAGACCAGGCACGTTCCCAAACCTGCCTGCTCTCTGAGCCCCCCGAGGACCATCAAACACCTCCGTATGGGAACCTCCAGAATCTGTATTTTTTATAGCTCCTCAGGGTTAGAAGTAACTATCTAGACAAGGATTTTGTAAACACTGGACAAGACACTGGATTTCCCATGGGTGGGAAACTGCCATCAACCGGAGTACAACAAGGATGTTTATTGAATGAAGGTGGGGGTGGGGGACGGAGAGGAGAGAGTTCCGTGGGGAAGCTGTGATTCCATCTCCTCCTACCCAGACCTACCAGGACGACTCCAGCCCTACCTTCTTCTGAAGACCCGTGCTTTGCAGCAGGAGTGAGCATTTTAGCAGAGGAATTTTGCCTTTCTTAGACATAAAGTTAAATTTATGTTAATGCCAGTCTTACCACACTTGGCAAGGAAGCCGAGCTGGCCCCAAGTGTCTCACCCTCTATTGTCTTGGCATGATATCAAAAATGCCACTTTCCTAAGAGCACCATTGTGCTACTCTGGAGAATAAGGGTTCTCAATCCCACCCGCCCAGCTCCTCAGAATCCCATTTGTCGTAGAGAAATAAGACCTCTTCATCTCCAGTCTTTTATTTTCTCTTCTTTTGATCACTTTTTGATGAGTCAAAATCAGATCACCACCAGCATCAAAATATGCCACTGGGGGCCCTGCTGGCCCCATGGGGGATATTTTTACCCCGCTTCCCCCAGGTTTCTGCTGCCTCTGAATCTTGCTCTTTCCCTTCTTCTCATTTTTCTTTCTTTTTTTTCTTTCTCTTCCTCCCTCCTTCTTTTCTTTGGCTTCTCTTTCTTCTTTAGCTGGGAAAAAAGCCTTTATACGTGAGAGTGGGTCAGGGCATACAGGTGGGGGTGCTATCTGCCAGCATCATTTTTGCCCCAGGTGCAGAGGTGGTTCTGTTCACTGCGTACAGCTGAGACCATCCCCTTGCTTCCTGGGATTTATGGCTGGTGAAGGGAAGGAAGAGCACGGGACTCTGGACAGAGTTCCTCCTGCCCCCATCCGGGCTCATGTTGATGGGTGTCTGAGCCGGTGACCTCCCAACCAGCCCTGCACCCTCACCCATCTGCACAGTGCTGGTCTCCAGCCACAGCAACACAGATGAGAAGGAAACTTCTCCAAAGGCCAGATGCTTATCTACAAAACAGGTTTCTGAGTCCCCATGCGGCCCCTTCTTGGTCTTAACCTTTTCTTTGTTCTTTGTCCTATTTCTGCTCCGGAGAGGTCATTTGGGTAGATGCCCTGGAAGGAGGTGAACTTTAAAACTGACCCCAGACCAGACAGATAGTGGTCCCTTCCCTGACTGTGCTGGTCTCAATAGTCAGGGAAGCGTTCAGGGAAGAAGTAGGTTAGTTCAGGCCAGACCAGCAGGAAATAAAAGTTTTCCTTATCTCTCTCTTTCCCCAAAGCTTTTCCTTCTTCCCTTTCCCTTTGCTGTAGATAGTTCTTCGCTCTCTCTACTTCCTGCAGCCCTAGGTGTCTGATGCTGATTGCCCTGTTCACTTATCAGAGGTATGGGGGAGTTATTTACACCTTAGTATGAATTAGATCAATGGTTTGCCTTTTCTCGGGATATTTGCTCTTTAAGTCTTACTGGCAAACGTAAAGCTTAGGACTGCATTATAGACATTTGAGGGCAATTTTAGGGAAAAGGGAGTGAGACATGTTGGGGGAGGGCTGATCTTCAAGGCACCCTCTAAGTCCAGGCAGTCACACCAAGGAAACTGCTAATCCCAAGACCTTGATTAGTTTGTACATTGTTTATGTTGCAGGACATAGGACCTTAAAAATACATGGCTGAGAGTGATTTGGAACACACCCAAAAGCAGGGATTAGAGAGAACTGGGGCTGCTTGGCTGGATAAGAAGATGCAGAGAACTTTCTAAGACAGGTGACCTGATAGCTTTGTTTGTTTTGTTTTATTTTCTTGTGAAGGAGCAATTCTATGTGACTCCAAACATAAATGCAAGGCTGGCTTTGTGGAGCAGATTTCCTTTGAATCAGGCAGAGCTGCCCCAGAAGTAATCAGCTGCCTCCAGAGGGGGTGGGCTCTCCTGGGTTCAGCCATCATCAGAGGAGCCTTTGCACACTGCCAGGGTGGCGCCAGGTCAGATCCTTGGGGGCGAGCCCCTCCCCCAGCCATCATTCTGACAATCCGGCCCCAGCTGCATCAGTCCTCTGCTGGAGTCCCCTGGGAGCTCCTCTGGTCCCTGAGAATGAGTTGAGTTCCTTCCTTGGCCACAAGCCCCCGCAGCCTCGTCTCGCCCCCAGAGCCCTTGTCCCCTGCTGTCCCCCTCTTGACTTCCGTATTCCAGCCCCCTGGCCTTGGTTCTTGTCCCCGTCACGCAAAACTCTTCCCTCCTCTGGGCCTCACGGCTGTGCCCCCGGCTCTTCTCAGGGCTGGCTTCTCCGATCATTTTGTCCTCTGCTGCTCGGATGGCACCTCTCCGGGGGGCTTGGCATGGCTGGCCGTGTCACATGTCAGCACGGTTGCTGACCGCCGTCCCATATTCCTCGTTCTGAGGGGTCGTCACCATCCGCTACTCCCGTCCAGGCGTCTGTATACCTCCGCGGCTTCCCCTCCTTGGCGTGTTAGCCCTGTGGGAGCAGGGAGGTGTCTGTGGGTTCACTCCGTGACCCTGGCTCCTGCTCTGTGTCTGGCACGTGGAAGTGTTTGGTGAATGAACGACTGTCTATAGCAGTGGTGCTCAACCTTCCTAATGCCGCAACCCTTTAGTACAAGTTCCTCATGTTGTGGTGACCCCCAACCATTGCTAGTAGCAACAGAAATAATTTTATGGTTGGGGGTCACCACTACATGAGGAAATGTATTAAAGGGTCGCAGCATTAGGAAGGTTGAGAACCACTGATCTATTGTATGAACGAACAGGGGACTAGGAGGCCTGGTTTGGGAGTCCCTAGACCAATGGATCTGTGATTGCAATGAACAGTTACAGGAAGTGCCTGTGGCTTAGTGAGCAGGGTGCCAGCCCTACATACCAAGGGTGGCAGATTCAAACCTGGCCCCCGCCAAACTGAACAGTTACAGGCAGGTGGCCAGACACCGAGCTGCTCTCAAGCTATTAGGTGGTGGCCGGCGGTCTCAGCGTGGAGCTTGCCTTCTGTGAGGGCCTGAGCTCGATGTTTTGAGCCCACTCCAAATATCCCAACAGCCTGCCCCATTACTATGATGAAGCTAGAAATGGGGGGATCCCAGAGCTTATGTATCTTGTCCAAAGTCATCTGCAAGGTTGTATGGGTGCAGAGGGAGGAAACCCGTGCCCGGCTCCTAATCCTTGGGTCTGTGGAAAGTTCTGATAGATAAGTCAGCAATGCCTAACAGTCCTCTGGGCATCCTTCCACACACATTTGCCGAGCACCTACTGTGTGTCAAGGGCACATCGCGTCCTCCTCTCCCTGGTGACTCAGTGGGGAGGAGAGGGAGCAGAGGCAGCCTTGACTTTGACGTCCCCTTAGTACATCACAGCGATGGTCTCTGCTTTCCAGTGGTGATTAAAGCACCTTCTGGGGCAGGGATGCCACCAGCCTCATCACTGTCACATGCCAGCGGCACCATGATCAGACAGGAGAAGGTGTCACCAGGTGGTCAGCCTGACAGGGCCACTCTGCCCCTGGGCTGGACGCAGCCAGTGGGGCCTGTGAGTGCTTTTAGTTCAGCCAAGGACCTGCCTGCCCACTCTCATTAGCCACAGTGAAGGGGCAAACACAGAGCAGCGAGTGACAGCAAGGCAGGCCAGTGGGCCCCTGGGGTCCAGGGTAATGACAAGTACGGACTTTTGGGGCTGTTTTTGGTCATTTGTCTGCAAGTATGTTGCCTCACAGATGCCCCCTTGCCATTAAAAAGAAAGCACAAAAAACCCTCCTATTTGCACAAAAAACGGGGTCTGGTTAGCTAAGTCTGCCTGAGGTTCCCCTATTCTGAGCAGCTGTGAATGTCCCCTTTGCAGGGGGAGGCCTGCCCTGGCCACCATGGGAAATTGCCATCCCTGTGTTCTGGGCACTTCTGCCCCTCCTCCTGCTGGGAGCTTCTCCCATTCTGACGTGATGACCCACGTCGTCGAGTAAGGTGTGCCTCACGTTTGTTGACGGTCGTCTGCCACTCACCTGACGTCAGCGCTGCAGGGCAGGGGCGTGTGTAACTGCTCACCACTACTTCCCCAGTGCCTGGGATTGTGCAGAAGACACTTAGCAAACACTTGATGGTTACAAGGGCTGCCCCGAGCCTGCATCCCTCCCTGCCCTCCCTCCCTGCCCTCCGCTCAGCCCACACTGGCCTCCTCCAGGCGTTCCTCCCAGGGAGCCATTGTCCCCTCCTCTTGATCTTCCTGCTTCCCAGTGACCCTTGAGGGCTCAGTTAAGAAGCTGCTCCCTCTGACAGCCTTGTGGAACTTGCCGCGACCTTCCTCCCTGGCCCGTTACCCTTCTCTGCAGCCCCTTTGGTTTCCTGATTTCCTGGCTGACCGCCATCTCCACGCGGTGGGGGTGGGGGTGTCTGTGACCTTGGCTCACAGCTCAGCACAGGGTATGACCTCAGTGAGCACTCCGACTGCCCCTGTGAAGGGCACACTCCCTCCAGACCAGGGCCCTTGGGGTGGACAAGGCCTGGCTGGTCAAGGGGCTTCTCCAGCAGCTGGAGCACTATCCCAGGCAGCCCCACCAGCTTGAAAATGTCAAGACAACATCTCATCCTGGCCCCAGGGAAGAAGCTGTTTGTGGAGATTCACAGCTTCTCACCAGGAGGCAGGTGGCAGTGAGGGCTGCCGGCAGGATAAAACTGCACGTGGCTCTACTCCCAGACGCCCAGGGGTGTTCTTCATTTGTTCATTTGTTCCGAGCATTTTTCTCACCTACTGTGTGCTAGGCTCTGCTGGGTCTGAAAATACAGTAGCAGAGACAGACCTAAGTCCCCACTTCCCTGGTGCAGAGAGAGAATAAACAGTAATAGTGCCGAGAAGCCGGAGCGAGGGCTGAGAGCAGAGCCAGAGAAGACTCCAGAAAGGGGGTATTTGAACAGACGCCCCAGACAAGACCAGGGTGAAGAGCTTAAAGTCCAGACAAAGGAAATAAAATTAGCTCCTATGAAGGGGAGTCTGTTAGGAGATGTGGGCTCTGTGGGGAGGGGTCTCTGCTCCCCTCCAGCCTCTCTGCAACTGGTCTGGAGCAGCAGAGTGTGGGATACAAGGTGTCACACTGGTCATTTAAGGAAAAACAGTCTCCCTTTATTTGGTTCCCAAGTCAACCAAGGCTGTGACAGGTAGCAGAAGGGAGCAAAGGCTGCTAGGAGGCTCCCACCTTGCAAGCTGACCCCAAGCATCACTGTCTGCAGATAGCCTTCTGCCTCTGAGGCCCTGGAGGCCATGCGCCTGCGTCCGAGCTGAGAGCACAGTCCTGTGCTCTGCTTAGTGCATTACACAGGCCAGGCTGGGCCCTCTCAGGTCCTGCTCTGAGTCTCAGAACTGCCCTGATGCAGCATGGTCTCCACAACACACTTTCCCTCTTGAAATGATCCACATGACTTGGTCACACAGGGCCAGATCCATCTCCAGGCAGGATCCGAGTTTCTCTTTGCCCACTGTTTTCCTTTTGGAAAGAATTGGGGCCACCGGCATCCTCCCTGACCAAGCTTAGGATCAGCCTTCTCTTCTGAAAGAGAAGGTGTGAAGAGGGGAGGCATTCTGCTGAGAGACAGCAGGACTTTGGGACTTGCCCTGGAGGGCAGCTCGGAGGTCCCACCCAGTGGGAAGGAGATGACAAGAAAAATCTCAAACTGTAGGATGCAAATACCTAAGTAAACTTCCACTGAGAGATTGTTTTGCATTTCTCTTGGGGTGCAGAAAAATGCAGGAAAAAGGGGGAGGGACGTATTTTGGTTTTCAGAGAATCTGATGTCAGATGTCATAGTTCATGTTCAAGAGACAGAGAAGCCACATCTCGGGCTTAGCTTTTGGAAAGTGATGTCTGTTAGAGGCAGGCTTGGCACATACCATGGGGGACAGAGTGGGGCCCTCTGCACCCTCTGGGGATCTATGTAACCACAGATCTTGGGTGATAAGCTGAGAAATCTCAAATACTTGTGGTTAGATCATGATTCCATCTGGGTTGTGGAACTGCAGGAGCAAGTCACACACTTTGGATCCATTTGTAACCTTTAGGGATGAGCTGAGGGCAGGGGGTATACACATGTGTGCATGTGTTCACACAAGTGTGCAGGCACACAGCAGCTAACTCGACCAATGGACATGACCACTGGGGGTTATCTACATAAGTGAGGTGACTGAGGGGCTGAGTTAATTCACTGTTGGTCACTTATGCATTCCACAAAGACAGGAGACCACCCTGGGTCACAGAGGCCAGGCTCCAAACACTCCACTTTTGAAAAGCAAATGCACTGGGGCCCAAATTTGTCAAATAACTGATCAATCTTGTGCCTCTTCTGTAAGTCCCAGTGGCGAAAATCACTGTCAGGACTGAAAATCTGGAACCATCAAATCAGGACAAAATAACTTGTGTCTGACATTGCAGCGGAGGCAGAGCAGGGAAAACAGACAGAAAACAAGACAACGGAGTGATTCATGCGGGACAGAGAAGGCAGTGAACTCCAAGGGAAAGGCAAAGTCAGGAGAGGTCTGAGGCGGCGGGGGCAACGACAGGTTGTGAGCAGGTGAATGAGCAGCTGAGTAAAATGTGAGAGTGGAAAGATGGGCAAGCCAACAATAGCAAGAGCAAGTGAGTGAGACTCTCAGATAAGCCAGGGTAAGGAGCCCGGGGGCACCAGCTGAGGCTGCAGCCGAGACCCTCAGCCAGGACTTCCCAGGGAAGGCGGCTTGGTTAGACCACCGCCCCACCCTGCTTTGTCTCAGATCACTTACCCAGCGAGTGTCAGTCCCACCATCATTCAGGAGACGGTCCATGTACTATGAGCACAGCACGGTCCCTTGGAGGATGGCCTCAAGTGTCCAGGCATGTTCCTGTTGGGTATAAAATAGGAGTTCTCTCTTACCACCCACATTTCAATACCTGTGTGACCAGCTGTGTAATCAGATATGTCTTGTGATTAAAGACTACCCCATCAAAATAGTTCAAGGACATGCCTCCAGCTGGCCTTTAGCAAAGTTGACTTTCTCGAAGTTTGTGCTGTACAGCTAAAAATCTGATCAACTGGCCATTTTTCCTTAAATGACAGAAATGCCTTAAATAGCAGTCATCCTTAACCTCGAGATCTCCCTATTTTGTGTTCATTATTGCAATTTTAGAAAACACAGAAAACTATAAAGCAGAAAATAAAAGCCATCCAGATAGTTTTCCTTAAATAATAATAAAAGGCTCTCTAGCTAAGCTGTCCAGGACAGTCGTTGGGCCCACTTGTGGCATTGTGACCTAGAGACGTGGTGGCTAGTCTGAATTGGAACTTGCCACCATGGTCAAAAACACACTAGATTTCAAATACTTAGTAGGAAAAAAAGAAACTGTAAAATGCCTCATTACTAATTTTTATATTGAGAACATATTGAAGTGATATTTTTACATAATAGGTTATATAAAATAATGCATTATTAATTTCACTTGTTTTCACCCTTGTTTGTGTCACCACTAGAATATCTGAACAATACGTGTGGCTGGGATTGTGCTCCTGATGGGCGGTGATGTTAGATGAGGCCCAATAACTTACTCTTTTAGCATACACAAGTGTTCCAGCAGGAGGGGAGGTTTTGGACACCCTGAGGGGTTTCAAGGTTCTGACTGCCCAGTGTGGGATCAGGAAGACATGATGGGATCAGGTGAGCCTCCTGGTTTGTTCCATTGTTCATTTCTCCCACAATCATGGAGTTTGGGGGAAGATAGCAGCTGTCACACACAGTGTCCCCCTGGGAGATGCTTGTAGCCCAGTGACTGGGTTGCAGGAGACCCCAGGACGAGGCAGAGGCCCCGATGACAAACAGCAGCTTGGCACTGAGATATGCACATGGACATGGATACACCCATAGACTTTCAAGGGAAAGGGCACAGGCAGCCAAACAAAATTCTGGAATGTCTGTTACTGCAGTCATTGGGTCTCACAGGAAAGCTTCGGGTCCCCTATGAAGGTGACTAAGCCTCAAAGTGGGTCCAGGGAGCTCTGGCTTCCTTCATCTTCACAAGAGGCTATGAGATCACACAATGCAGAGTGAGAGCCACGGGCAGCCAGGACCTGTGAGATCACACAGTGCAGAGTGAGAGCCTGGGGCAGCCAGGACCTGTGAGATCACACAGTGAAGTGTGAGAGCCTCGGGCAACCAGAGCTGTGAGATCACACAATGCAGAGTGAGAGCCTCGGGCAGCCAGGGCTGTGAGATCACACAGTGCAGAGTGAGAGCCGCAGGCAGCCACGGCCTGGGATGTTGGGCCCATCACCTGGCCCTGAATGTGGGTCTATAGGGAAACTAAGGGTCTGTGCTGGTCTTTGGTCCCAGGGAGCGAGGCAGGTTTATGGCAATGTGTCCCCCCATGCCTGGGGGAAGACGGAGGGAGGCAGTTTGAGGGGAGCAGCCCCAGTGAAGAGTACACCCTCTCAAGTGTATACCACCAAGTTCTAGGCCAGCTCTGTGGACTTGAGGCCTCGAGTTACCTTTAGACCCTCAGACCACGGGGCAGGAGGCCATGACTTCTCTTTCTCTATCAGAAGCTGCATTCGATCTGGGGTCTAATACACAGTTGGGGACAGGAGGAGCTCAGAATTGTCCAGGTATCACAACTCTCTCCAGAGCACTGTAAGGTCAGATAAAGGTGGTCTGTGGGCACAAGGTGGAAGTCCTTTATCCTCCAGGAGGGCATTGGTGAAGGGGACTCGCCTACAGTCTGAAGCTCTTTTCTTTTCTCAAGCCCTGGAAAGAAGAGTGAAGCCCATGGTGCAGGGTGGCTCTCTGTTTGAGAGGAGGGGGGGTCAGCCTGGCTGTGACACAGAGTTTCCACTGTCTGCCTGGACAGGGAGGCCAGGTGGGGTCCTGCCTGAGGGGCTTCTGATGCCAAGGCATTCACCATCCTGAGAATTCATGCTTTGACTCCCACAGAGTCACAGGGAGGAGGAAACAGTTTGGGGCTGCGGTCTGTACTTCTCGCCACACTCCAAAGAAAGGACCCACAGGGGGCATATGTGTGAACCCACTGGCAGACGGCTGTAAGTGCTATAAGAGCGTAGGTTCATGTTTGGAAAGAGCTTAGCTCCTGGTACGCTATACAACTGCTCATTCAATAAACATACATGGGGAAAACCTACAGTGTGCCAACGATGAAAAGGACGGTGCAGAAATAAAGCTGAAAAAGGCGGGTGGCAGGACAGAAGGGCCCCCGAGCGGCTGGGTCCATGGGGGCAGAACTGAGATGAGCTAAGTCACCTGAGCTGGACAAGAAAGACTTCTGGGAGGAGGCAGCCTGGCTGGGCTGTGACCTGCCCTGGGCGCGCTTGTCAAGTTCTCGGGAATTCTCAGAGGGCAGACCTTGGATCCATAAAACACATGAAGAATCTGAAAACCCTCATATGGAAACTGAATATCCATGATTCTGTTAGAGGGGAAAAAATCCCTCCAGACAGAACTTCATGCTTTGGCTGAGCTTCAGGAGCTCGGGCTGGCTGTTTCTGTGCTGGAGTCTCCCGCCTCGCTGCAGCTGGCGAGCCCTTGCTCGGTGGCGCTGACCTCATGTGAAGGAAGGAAATGACAGGGGCCCAGTCTTGCACCCACTGTATCTCAGTTATAAATTCCCGGGCACGTCTTCCCTTGTGATAATCACAGCCCGAGTTGCGTCTAGCTGGCTATTTCCTATGCCTGTGTGTCCTCAGACTCTGTCCCACATGGGCTGCCCACGGGTGCAGCCTTTGTGGGAGCAGGGACCAGTGGCCGTTGGCACTCACAGTGGCCCTGAGTCATGGCTGCTCACTTCTTCCAGGCTCCTTCCCTCCCCCAGGGCTGTGGTGAGTCAACAGCACTTATTAGGCTCCTCTGAAAGCAGAGATCTCTACAGGGCAGCAAGCTGCTCTGTGTAAGGACCGCTGGTCTGAGGGCGGAGCAGCCTTGGTGACACCTCCACCAACCGGTGACAGCCTGGGGCACCTCTGTATTTTCATTTTGTAAAAGGAAACCAACCTTCCTTCCTCCTTCCTACCTCTCTAATCCTGAATGTGTAGTGTGCACATATATATGTGCCTGTGTTGAACTCACGGAGTGAGCCTGGTTTGGGGTGGTCAGGAGACCTCAACTCAAAGCCAAGTTTGCCCTCTTGTCTGACCCTAAGCCAACCAAGTACATCACCTCTCCAGATGTGCTCACCTGTGAAATGTGGGGTGATAGATCAGCCTCCTACATTGTTGTGAGTGCAGGTGAAGACTCTTGGCAAGTCTGAGAGCAGTGGTTCTCAAGTGAGGGGGACTTTGCCCCTCAGAGGACATTTCACAGTGTCTGGAGACATTTTTGGTTATCACACTGCAGTGGGGTAAGAGGGTGCTGCTGGCATCCTGTGGGTAGCGATCACCAGGGGGGCTGTGAAACATCCTCCAGGACAGCCCTCAACCCCCAGAAGTGACAGCTCCAAATGTCGATGGTCCTAAGATTGAGAACCCCAGCTTAGAGCTCCATATGAAAAGAGGCCATTGCCACAAGACCCCTAACCCAGTCTCACCACGGTCCTCACTCCTGCCTAGAGGGAAGGCACTTCATCATCTCATTTTATGAAAGGGGAAACTGAGGCACACTGGGTCCATCCAGTTGGAGCTGGGTTCTGTTTGGGTGCATGGTCTTTTTTTATTTTATTTTTGAAACAGAGTCTCACTCAGTCCCCCTGGGTAGAGTGCCATGGTATCATCATAGCCCATGGCAACCTCAAACTCTTGGGCTTAAGCAATCCTTCTGCCTCAGCCTCCTGAGTAGCTGGGACTATAAGCTCCTGCCATAATGCCTGGCTAGTTTCTCTACTTTTAGGAGAGATAGGCTCTCACTTTTGCTCTGACTGGTCTGGAACTCCTGAGTTCAAGCAATCCATCTGCCTCAGGCTCCCAGAGTGCTAGGATTACAGGCAAGAGCCACCATGCCTGGCTTGGGTTCATACTCCTGATCACCAGGCCCTGCATCCCTACCATTCAGAGCACCCTGTTCTGTCTTGCTTTGTAAAGTTTGGTTTGTAAAGCCCAGATGGCCAGGTGAATGCTCAGACATGTGCCCTGAGGCCAGGCAGGGGGCACGGGATGAAGGGAGGTGCCAAGGGATGAACAGCCAATGCTGTCGGAAAGGGCTTCCCTGCTCAGCCTCTTACAAGGAAGTTCCTCCCCAACAGCACTGCTGCTGTGCACTGTGTCACCCGATGCATGCACCCCCACTGACTATTAAAATGTCAGCAAAGACACAGGTGTCCATCAGTGCATGCCCCCAAAACAATGTAAAGGGCATCTCCATGGTGCAACAAGTGAGCTGTGAAGCCCGGAACTTCCTATAATAAAATATACCATTTAGAATAATTAGACGGGTTTTTTTTTTTTAAACTATCTCATGAGTGGGAAATTAATCCTGCTGACAAAAATCTGTCCTTTAGGATTTTTAATGATGGAACTCACTGAGTCAAAAAGTAGAAGATGAAAAATTAATGTTTAACCATGTATGGAGAGGGCCTCTATATATGCAATTAGTGACTCAGAGTGGAGAGAAAGAATTCCAATAAAATGACCTGCAGGAGCCCAGTGGGGCAGAGAACAGGTGAGCGGGCAGACTGAACCATCTGCAGAACAAAAGGGGACCCCCAAAACTGGCCTTGACTTAGGAGATACCTTCACTTAGAGACATTCTCTTCTCCCTTCCTATTTTGGGGAGGCTATTGCTTTTACTTTTTGTTGATCCCTGAAATCCTAAGATCTAAGACCCCCCCCCCAAGCCAAGAATTCCTACACTGTTCACTAGAAAGACTTGGGGAAAGGGGCAGGTGAGAGGAAACAGAATTCGGGGACAGGAGCCAAAAAAGGAAATCTACTGGAGAGGCAGCATTAGCGTTTTACAGGCAACCAAATGTCTTGAACCTGGCTAAGGCATAAATCGCAGAAACAAGAGGTTAGATACCATTTTTCTTCAGTAAAGCTACAGGGGGCGCTGTCCGTCCGGAAGAAGGTAGGGTGCCTGAGAGACTGTTCCCCCCCAAAACTGGACAGCCCCCAGAGGGATTTGAGCACTAAGCCATAAGCGCTAGCCCAGCCCCAGAGCCCTCTGAGGTCAGAAGCGTCAACTCAGTGTTTGAGAACACCAGTGTATCCAGAATTGACATATTTTTACTCTATTTTTTCACAAATTATATCTTGTTGAGTTCCGAAAATGCTTGTGCTGCTGTTGTTACCACTGTCTTCTTGGCACTTGAACATAAATTTATAAAGATAGTGCATTACCAACAAGGATAAGAAGATAAAGTTACATGATCTTTCTGCCTGTGGAATTCTTCTCCAACCCTGAAAACTCGAACTTTTAGGGGCAGAGGCCATGGAGGACTGTTTGCAGTGAGGATTGGGCCAGCCTTGGGCACTGCTCCATACCCACTCATGCTGTCCAAGGTGCAGACAAAAGGTCCTTTAAGATCACTCAGCACCCATTGGCACCACCAGCCTGAGGACTGAACAGCCTTCTTACACCTCTCCAAGTTCAAGGAATTCGCAAGCTTGTGCCTAAATGGGGGAGTCCCAGAAGGCACCAGGAAAGGGGAGATGGGGACAGTGACCAGATGCCAGTGTTAACAACAGCAGTCACCACTGCTGAGCCTGGCGGAGGCTCTGAGGCTGAGGAAGCTGCAGGGCTAGAGAGTGCCAACGCTGGAACCAGACGCCCCCAAGTCTGCCTCCCCATCCCCTCTTGACTCCAGACACGTTCTCAGAACCACAGTGTGCCTATGACCTCATGACTTTGAAAGGCAATTTATGTTACTTCATGATTGCTTCTATGGCCCTAAATGTTCCTAAGTGGCCATTTGACAAGCAATTATTAATTATTATTTTGAGACAGATTCTCACTATGTCGCCCTCGGTAGAGTGCCGTGGTGTCATTAGCTCACAGCAACCTCACACTCCTGGGCTCAAGTAATTCTCTTGCCTCAGCCTCCCAAGCAGCTGAGACTATAGGCCCCCACCACAACACCCGGCTATTTTTTGGCTGTAGTTGTCATTGTTGTTTGGCAGGCCCAGGCTGGATTCGAACCTGCCAGCTCCGGTGTATGTGGCTGGTGCCCTAGCTACTGAGCTACAGGTGCCGAGCCATGACAAGCAATTATTGAGAGCCAACTGTATGAATCTGGCAGACAACCCAGTGTAAAATGGAATGGAGTTGAGGAAGTGCTGCAGTAGAGGTTCGAGAAGGTTCTTTGGGCAGAGAGGTAGAATCCAGGATGACCCACTGCAGGAGGTGGCATCTCCTGCACACGTGAAGAACTATCAGGATGACAGGATGTGGGGAGGGCTGCCAGCATGGCCCCTGGGGCTAAACCTGAGTGTGGCTGTCCCCTGGGGGCCTGCCTCTTCCTCCTCCAGCAGGGATGGAGGGTTAAAGACCCACCATGTGTAGGGGTGGGGAGGAGACTGGAATGAGAGTTCAAAGGCCAGGTCCCTCCCTCAGGGAGGCAGCAGAGCCCCCTGCAAGCAGGGGAGGCAACTCTGGGAACCTTGCTGGCCTCAGAAGACAGGGACTGTTCCTTGGCCTTCCTAAACCTAGGTCTCCCTCTGCAGAGTGACAACTGGCATCCTGCCCTGGCAGGTGTGGGTTTAGATGAGAGGATGATACACCCTTACATGGTGTGTCAGGGACCTGCACGTGGTCACAGAAGGCTGAGAGCTCCACAGCTGGGCGCCAGGGTAACGTCAGTGGGCTCCAGAGAGAGGATTCCCCAGGGGTATACTCCCGCTGGAGGGAGGGCAGCTGGAGGCGCGGGTCTGCAAGAGCCAGCAGGCCGCCTGGAGGAGGTGAGGACGGAGGGAGTGACAGCAGTTTGCAAGGCTGGAGGGGAAAGGGGAGGGAGAACGTCCCACTTCAGTCTCTGAAGCTTCTCTCCCCTGCGGAGGTGACCCACAACAGAACTGTGGCCACTTGGAGGTTTTCATTTAAGGTAGAAGCTATTGGAAGTCCCCTCCCCTCCGCTTCCCCGTAAGAAAACCCTTTCCACCCTCATAAATCCAAAGGGGCACTTTCCCCCGGTTAAAAATAAAACTTGGAGGGGACCCCGCAGGAATGGAATCCTTTCTTCCTGTGTTTAAATTTCTACGGAAAATCTGACCCGCGTGGCCGCCGCCCCTGCCATAAGCGGGCGGAGAGCGCTTATATCTTTAAGGAGAAGAAAGTCAGGCGGCGTCCAAGTTCCCAGCCCGGCGCGGAGCTGCCCGCGGGCGGGACTAGCAGCCGCCAGCGGCGCAATCGGCCCCGGGAAGGGTGGGCGCACCCGGCGCACCCCTCACCACGCACCGGGCCGGCCGGGCGGGCGGAGAGCGGCGGGGAGAGCGGGAGGCGGCCACGTCCCTGGGCCCGGGCGCGGGCAGGCCCGGCCCCCTAGGAGCGCGCCGCGAACGCTGCCGTCTCCGTTTGCAGAGGCCGCTGGGGCCGTGGATGGGGAGGGCGCGCCGCCCGGCGGTCCCCAAGCACAGGCGGCCACGATGAGGGTCAGCGAGAAGTACTCGACGCTCCCGGCCGAGGACCGCAGCGTCCACATCGTCAATATCTGCGCCATCGAGGACATCGGCTACCTGCCGTCCGAGGGCACGGTGAGTGCGGGCGCCCGCAACCGGGGTGGGAGGGCCGCGCACCTGCGCTGCGCCGCGCCGCGCCGGGAGGGAGGGAGCTGAGCGGCGGGGCCTCCCGGGACTCCCGGGCGCGGGCCGCGCCCTCCGCGCGATGTTGGAGGCGCCCACCCGCGCACGTGTGCCGTGGGAAGGGCGCGCTGGCCCGGGCCAAGTGTGTGCGCTCAGCCGGCGCTCTGCGCGTTCGGGGCGCGTCGCCCACCCTAACAAACGCAGTGCCCGAGTCTGGCATGGGTTGCGTCCCTGCTCGCAGCCGCCTCACTCTGGGTCCAGAGCCTGAGCGACAGCGCCTGGCTGAGGCCGCGGGTGGAATGGCCCACGGCCAGGCGTACCTGCCTGCCGGTTGGGGTGGCTGGAATGAAGGGTGGGGATCTTGAGCTAAAGCCAAGTTGGTCGCCACCCCAGGAAAGTGATAGCCACCAGGCCCTACCGGGCGTCACTGGGCAGCACCTTCTGGGCCCCCAGCTTGGGGATTGGGGGCCACTTGCCAGGGGCAGGAGTTGTGCCCAGGGCGCTGGGCCCAGCCCGGAACTCTCTATGCCTGGGGCAGCTGGCTGGTGCCTGGCAGTCAAGATTGCTTTCTGCGCTGATCCCTGCCTCTGCTGGGCACCTAGGCCTGGTTCAGGTGGTGGCCAGAGTGAGGACACTGGTAGGGAGCCAGTCACATGATTGGGATCCCCAATCCCAAGGTCCCTGGCACCCCACCACTTTCCCTGGGGCCATACCCAGAGGTCAGGGATCCCCAGGTTGGGAGAGTAAAATTCACTCAGGAGGGGTTTGGTTTGAAAGACAGAATTTGTCTGAAGAAGATAGTGCTGTGAACTCACTCATTCCGGGGGCTCAGGGGGGCAGTGCTCTCTAGGACCTAAGAACAGAATCTCCTCCCCTTCCTCCTTCCCCCACTGACCCACCAAGGCTCCTCCCCAGACACCAGGCCCGGCTTCAAACCCCTTAGGAATGGCCTTGACCCATCCTTCTTGTCTTGGGGCCAGAGGGCCCTGGAGGGGGTATGTCCAGAGACAAGTGGGAGGGAGCAGGGGCAAAGTTCATACTTTGGGGCCCAGTGTTCCAGGCAAGGCAGAGACTCAGGCTTTGGTCAGGCCTTCCACTCCTTGGGTCCCAGTGGGGGGCTCTGGGTGGCAGTGAGGGGCTCCTAGGGAGCAGAGCTTGCAAAGAATTATGGGGGGGACATGCCTGGGACAGATAGGATTGGCTCCAGAAGCTCAGGGGTCATGATTTCAACAAAGCTATAAACTAGACTATGCTGGTCCCTGGTCACCCACAGAGAATGAGATGAGGAAGGCTCTGCCTGTCTGGAGCTCACTTAAAGAGTTGGGGCGCACCGTTCCCCCATTCCCAGCAGTGACAGACACATTCCCATAGTGCTGGACCAATGCTATGTCTTAGCTCAGTTAACTCTCACAACACATGGGGTGGGTGCTGTTATTATGGGTAAATAGACGGAGGCCAGGAGGGACAGATGACCTGCTCCAAGTTACCCACCAGTTGACAGGACAGGGAGGAAGGGTCTGAGACACAGGCTAGCTAGCAATAGGAAGCTTCTGGAAGAATGGACGTTCTGGGCAGGGAGCTAGTTATACCATAAGGGGTAAGGATGGGGTCTTCAAAGAAGTCACATATATGAAAGCCCAAAGTGGGAACATGGGACACCAATTAGGAGGCACAAGATAATGGTGGTGGCCAATGTGAAACAGAAATGGAGGTAGACTGGGTAAGACATGGCGGTGAATCAGACGTACAATAACAAAGAGAGCCTTGATGAATAGCCCCTTGGCTTTGGAGTTTAGTTCAGGGAGCCATTGCTTATCCAGACTCAGAAATCATTGGTCCCCCACAAGCCCAGGAGGGGACTGCAAAGTTTATTAAGAGGGAAGTTGGTCCAGAAGAAGCCATGGACTCGTTACTTTGCACTTTGTCTTGTGGGCATGGACGACTGTGACTACAGGAAGAAGCATGCTGCTGGTGACACGGCCACAGATGGGTACAAGCAGCAAAGAACTTGGCCGTGTCAGTGCCGGGCAGGCAGCATGGCAGGGAGCGCTCCCAGGGCATCCCCGCGGGGCTCGAGCCAGCAATTGTTGCTCAGTCATTGCCCTGAGTCACCCAAGACGGCTCTGTACTTGTGAAGGCCAGAGGGCGTGGGCTGCAATTCAAAAAGTTCCTGCTCCATTCCCAGACCACATAGGAGCATAAATCAGCCACAGAATAAGCCTGTCCCACCAGGCTGCCAGGCCTCTCCCAAGTAGAAGGGTGAAAATCACTTCATTGTTTCTGTACAATGAGGTATAAGAAGAAATGACCTAAAAGCCAGAGGCCAGGTTGGATGCAATTTATTTCATTAAATTTGTTAGTGTTAATCTTTGAGTGTTTCTACTTCCTTCCTTCAAATTGGCGGGTGTCCGTGGCCTGGGATCTGTGTGTCCCAGACAAGCCCAGACATCGCGGAGATACCTGCTTCTCGAACCTCTGCCTACCTGCGGAGATAAGAGCATTTCCCTGTTTATCTGCATTTGGAGATGATCTGCTCGTGGATGGTGGAGTGTGCCCAATAATCAGAAATTGATTTATAATAGCCTAATTTTAAAAATTGGGGGGATAAAAGTAAAGTTTAAAACTGATATTCTATAATTTAAAGAGCCCCAAACCAAAAGAAATTTTGCAGGTCACTGATTCCATTGCCCCATTTTCAGAGAAAGTGAAGGTAGTGGATTCTAGGGAATTCTGTGGTATTTCATTCAGATGTGTGAATTCAGTTCCGGGTGCTCCAGCTCCAGATGAGAGGTCCCAGGACAGCATCCAAGCCCTAGACACAGGGCTCCTCCCCACTCTTCTGCCCTTTCCCAGGAGTTTGGGGTGAGCACTGATGGAGGCAGGTGTGGACCAGATGAAGGCTGCCCTCCCACTGCTGGTGGTGCCTGGGACAGGGCTGCTGTGAAGGGCCTTTGTCCCTGACATTTTCCTGTGTGACCTCAGGAAGTCATTTCTCTCCTACCATTTTCCTATCTTCCAGGACCATTTCCACTCCCACATACATAGATAGGCAGGGTGTAATACTCCACATACTTTCAGATCTTCCATCCCACATTCTATGCCCACCAGAATCCTGTGACCTACATCAAGATTTCTTGTCTACCCCTCACAGCTGAGAAGACTGAGGATCAGAGTATGAGAGGTGGGGTCTGTTTAAGTTGCTGGGCTGCCTGAGTCTCAGCTTCTGTGTCCTTGCATCTGATGACCACTACCATTGACATTATGTAAGACCAAGCCCCTGTCACTCATCTATGCATGCATACCTTCCTTCCACAAGCACACACTTGGTGCCAACTATCAGATGAGTAAGAAATCCCTCACCAGGCAGTGCCCATAGTTCAGTGGTTAGGACGCCAGGCACATACACCCAGGCTGGCAGGTTCGAACCCGGCCTGGGCCAGCTAAACAGCAATGACAGCTGCAACAACAACAACAACAAAATAGCCAGGTGTTGTGGTGGGCACCTGTAGTCCCAGTTACTTGGGAGACTGATGCAAGAGAATCGCTTAAGCCTAAGAGTTTAAGGTTGCTGTGAGCTCTACCTACGGTGATATAATGAGACTCTGTCTCAAAAAAAAGAAAGAAAGAAAGTCCTCACCCTCAACAAAGTTGTGCAAGGGGTTGCCTCTCCTTTCTTACCAATACAGAAGCGAAAACATTCTGAAGTTCTCCAGAGCCTTTGCATTGGGAAGTTCTGCACAAGGTTGAACCCACATCTCTCCCACCGCAATTTAAATCTTGGCCTTTTTGTCCTATTCTAAACAAAAAAAGCAGCCACTCCGTGGGAGTGGGACCTCCATGGTCCTTGCTGCACGTCCACCTGCTTGGCTATCCCCAAGCCCAGCTCAGCGCTGCTCTCCAGACCGTGGGACCCTCCCAGACCATGTGGAGTTGGAAGAGAGCCCACATTTCCTGTTGAAAGGTTGCTGACCACTTACACTTACTCAGGTAGCCTCGTGCCCATTTTATAAAAGTAAGGCCAGTACAGATCACACAACTTACCTCAGTCTCACAAGAAATCCATGGCCAGGGCCTGGAACCCTCTCCTGTGCTGCCTGCTGCTGGTCCCAGCATCACATCCAGCTCCTTTTGTGAGTGTTTAGAGTCTGTATTTGGCACTGCCATCATCTTCCACTTGTGGTCCACTCTGACCATGGGATTATAGACGGTCCCTCCTCTAGTTCTTTACCTGTGTATGTATCTCCATTCTCAAGTAGAGCAAACTCTTGTCGCGGACTCACTGCGTATGAGTATATGCCAGGTCCTGATGAAAACTCTTTACAACAAAGACTGACAGGTCTAATTCTTCCAACAGCCCTATGAGGGAGGTCTTAGGGAATATCAGGGGGCAAAGAGACTCAGCTCTGTGCCTGGGTAACTCGGCTGGTGAGTGGCAGCTGGTGGTCAGAGAGGGTGTCCACTCCTGGTAAGCTTTATGGTGCCTCTCCCTCTGCTGTGTGTGGGAAGTTAGGTGATATTTATGTTTTGCCGAAGACTGTTAGACCTCTGAGAGTAGGTGTATTCCTTGATGGGGCCCCAGTGGATACATCCATGCTGTTGTTCATGTTGAACCTGGTGACCTTTCCTTTCTCACCGAGGTGGAGAATTCTTGGCCACTCCCTAGGGTAATCTGGATCTCTGGCTTGTGGGACCATTTTGAATTTACTTCCCTTTCTCTAAGAGTTTGTTTTCCCACCAATATTAGCCTTATCCCTGCCCCCAGGGGTGTTTGTGGCCGCCCCCCAGTTGCTGAGTTCTAGATGGAGTTCTAGATGGTTCTAGATGGTTCTAGATGGAGTTCTAGATGGTTCTGGATGGAGGTATGTAGGGGAAAGTCCCAGGCCAGGTCTCCGGGGTCCTGCCATCTGGTTTTGGGACCACTGTGTTAAGAATGCAGAGGTAGATGGTTTGAGACAGTCCTAGCTCATGGAGATGTGCATGGCCCAGAGTGGTCAGTCACCTTTGGATCTGGGAGGGTGGGCGATTTGCCCCATGGCCTGAAAACCAGGTGAAGGGCTAAGAAGAACAGGGGTGCATGCGGGGAGGGGCTCCTCATGTGCAAGGCAGGGACCTGGATGTCCGTCAGAGAGGATGGCCTGACTGCCACGTAGGCCCTGGGTGAGGGCAGAGGAAGCTGGAGGTGATACAGCCGGGTATGAGGGACCCTGTCCACAGGCCTCCACTCAGCCTCATAGGACACAGTTCCCCGCGCGGAGAACAGGGATGAGCCCCTGGTAGAGAAGCTGAATGTCTGGCCTGCCCAAGATGCTGGCAGGTGTGCCCTCTGCCCCCTCAAGACACCTGCCTACCTCAGTGTGACCATCTCCTGCCTGTGCCAGTTCATTCCCCCAGCATGGGTCAGAGTCATCCAAGGACAGTCTTCGGGCCCAGCTCTTTTGCCCACTCTGTTGTGAGGAGAGAAAAGCACTTTAGCTGCCATATCCCTGGGCCCCTGTAGTTCTCCCGAGATACTGAGCAGAACAAGCATCTGCATTGGTGGAGGTCAGGATGACAGGGATGGTCCCCAGGCACCTGGCCCTGGAATCCAGAGTTCCTCCTGGCATGTTCCAGACAGGCTTCTGCTGAGCTCAGCAGAGACAATCATCAGTTCAGTAATCCTCCTGGCCACTGGGGACGCACCTGTGTTACCCTCCCCATTGGACAGAGGCAGACCTTGAGGCTCAGAGGGTCGGGGAGCTCTCCTGGCCCTCAGAGCTGGAGTGAGGCCAAGCCCAGAGGCAGAGCCAGGTCTAGCCAACTGCAGGGCCTGCCAGGAAGCCACTGCCTCACACTGTAGCAGCCCTACCTACTGGCCTGTCTGTCCATGACAGGCCTGTGGCCTTGCATTGTCCAAACTTACCCACCTGCAGGAACCTGCTGCCCTGCTTAACCCCCACTGCAGGCTGGCCCCGGAGCAGCAGGGACAGAGCTGAGCCTGTCCTCTCCCTGCATCCTCCAGCACCTGAGCCGGAGCCCTGCCCTAGGGTCATTCTGTGGGAATTGGGCCCCCAAGACCACAAATTGGGCAGCTCACCAGAATGGGCCTCAGTTTCCCCCTTGGCAAATTGAGAAGAATGGCTCTTTCGTGCAGAAGCACCATGTTGGCTCCAGATGTAAGATGCTGGAGTCTTCCCTGTTCTCTTTTACCAGAATGGATGTGCGACCGTGCTGCCCCCAAGTCCTTCCAAAGATGCCCGCCCCCTGCAGGTGTGGTCCTAGCCTGAAAGCGCCCTGCAGACTTAAGTAGTGGCAGCAACCTGGGCAGAGCATGCACATGGAGTGCAGGCCTTCCTGGAGTCACAAGCATGGCTGGCCCCTGAACTGTTGCAGTTGGAGCCCCCCTATCCTCTCCCCTTAATGCTGAGTGTTTAGAAAGGTCTTTAACCCTCCAGCTTCCTCCATGTACTTTCGGCTGTCCACAGCCCACCACCATCACACTGCAGTTCCAGTGACCATATAGACAGACCTTCCAGGCCAGTGAGACCCATGCACACCTCTCTTCAGCGTCCACAGGTGTTTGGGGCCCTGCCTGGGAGCTGTATGCCAGTCTCACATGTCATCAGAGGGCCCTTGTTCTCAGGATGCCCCCTTGTGCTCAGGGTGGTGTAGGGAGCATCTGTCCACAGCTGTAGGGACCTGAGATGGAGACCAGGTGGCCAGGCCCAGGGCAGAGGCTCAGCCTTGAGGACTGTTACTACTTTGAGCTGTTCATTAGGCTCCATCCCAGCAAGGTTTTATCTCTTTTTCTGATTTCTGGAGCCTGGCTTGCTGCTTGACCTGTCTGTTCTCCATAAACAGTCGTTCTGTACTTTTATCTCATTGGGCCTTCTGGAGTCCTTATGACAAATAAAGAAACCAAGGCGGGACAGACCCTGTCAGAGCCCTACCCACCACCCGGTCACCCTGGGGCACCCCCCCATCCATGCCAGTGGCTCCTTCTCCTCTATACCCAAAGCGGCCCCCACATAGGCACCACATCTGCCAGCCACTGAGGGGCTGGAGCCGTGCCTAACCACCCAGCTTGTTCACCCTCCGCATGGGGTGTGCTCCTTGAGGTCACTCCAAGGGTCCCAGCAGGATAGAGCCCAGCTGCCCATGGCAGTGACTGCTGGTTAACCCACCTCTATCAGCCTCCCTCCCTTGCTCCTGTCCTGGCACCTCCAGTCCAACTCCCAAGTAAAATACTGAAACCCAGCCCTTCCCTCGGGGTCTGATTTTGGGAGAACGCAGATGAAGACAGCAAAAGCCTCTCTGCTGGCCACACAGCTAGTTAGTGGCCCTGCAGCCACCTTGACACGATGCTGCCTTAGACACTGACCACCAGAGTTTGATGTTTATACCTGCAGAGCTCACATGTGGGTCAGGCCTGCCTGAGACCCTGTGTGGGGAGGCCTTCCTAGAGGGGTGTCACTTGCAGTTTTTGCAATAGCTCTTCTCAAGCAGCCAGGGAGGTTGCTCACACCCAGCTCACATCCCTCGGGGTGACAGTGTGGGAGACTGGCAGTGAATATGTCCTTTTGGAGTGTCAGCTCCAGCAGGGCAGGTCCTGTGTGCCGTGCTTCTGGCTAAGTCTCAGCCCCAGGACAGTGCCCAGCACAGGGCGGGCGTCAGTGAGTATCAGCTGGATGCGTGAGCTAGTGAATGAAGTGAATGCTGACACAGGCTCCCCCTGAGGGCCGGGCACTCACAGCCCAGTAGTGAAGGGATCTCTTTTCCTCCACCTTCAGCTGCTGACCTCCCTGTCTGTGGACCCGGATGCCGAATGCAAGTACGGGCTGTACTTCCGGGATGGCAGGCGCAAGGTGGACTACATCCTGGTATACCATCACAAGAGGGCCTCGGGCAGCAAGACGCTGGCCAGGAGGGTCCAGCACAACGACACTGCCCTGGGGGCACGTGGCGCCAAGCAGGACCAGCCCCTGCCTGGAAAAGCAGGCCCGTTGGAAGCAGGCTCGCATGAGCCCCCGGTGGACTACCACGAGGATGACAAGCAGTTCCGCAGGGACGAGTATGAGGGCAACCTCCTGGAGGCCGGCCTGGAGCTGGAGCGGGACGAGGATGTAACTATCCCGGGCTTGTCGGGGCGGGCAGTGCTGGCCGGAGCTCTGGGGGGAGGGGGCAGTGGTCTCGTCCTAGCTTTAAACTGTCCTCAGACAGAGGGCAAGATGACAGTGCCTCCCTTGTCATGAAGGTGGGACAGAAATCATTTTCAAATAGCTTTGGAGGGTTCCAGACCACCCCTCGGGGTCACATGTGCTCTGGGAGAGGGGCTGGCCCTCACAGCAGTCACCCACAGGTCAGGGCACTTCCTGGTTTTGGTCACTTCCTCTCCTGGGAAGATTCGCCCAGGCAGAGGAAGGACTAAGCTTCCTGGGGGTCTCCCTAGCTGTCCTTGACCCCTTTCTGGGCCTCAGTTTATCAATCTGTAAAGTAAGCAGGTAAGTCTGGCTGACCCTGGGGGTCCCTGATGCTCTGAAATCCACTCCTTGTAACCCTGTTTTCTGGAGCTTTTGTACTCTAGCAAAGCCTAACAAACTTGCTAAGAGAAAGATTTCCTTCCTTCCTTCCTTCCTTCCTTTCTTTCCCTCTCCCCTCCCCTTCCCTCACTTTGTTGCCCTGGGTAGAATGCCTTGGCATCATCATAGCTCATAGCAACCTCAAACTCTTGGGTTCAAGTTATCTTTTTGCCTCAGTTTTTCTATTTTTAGTAGAGATGGGGTCTTGCTCATGCTCAGGCTGGTCTTAAACTTCTGAGCTCAAGCAATTCACCTGCCTCGGCCTCTCAACCCTCCTCAGCTAGGGTTACAGGACTGAGCCACCGGGCCCGGCCAAAAGAAAGATTTCTGAAGAGGATAGAGGGTTGACACACCTCACGTGCCTGGCTGCCATAGTTAGTGTCTGAGGGTGTGGCAGTGTGCAGAGAAGGGCTTTAGCACCCAGATGTGGCAGTGCTTGAGCTGACTGCTGTGTACTCCCCAACCACATCTTAACCTCTCTGTGCACAAGAGTGCCATTCCTGAATATTGATGAAAATCCCCCTAGCCTAGAGAGCTCTCACTGTGTAGATTAGTCAAGTATCAGCGAAAGTCTCAAAAACACACGAAGAGCAGAAAAAGTAGTCAGCAGGTTAACTTAGGAAACCACCAAGTCAACTTTGAGTGTTTAAAATAAAGGTTGGCATTGGTTTGCTGTCTCATCCACGGGGCCCACTGTGTCCTTAAATGATGAGTGTTTTTGATCAGTGGTTAGAATGCCTTCTGAATACTCAGACCAAGGAGCGAGTTAATTAGGGAACTCAGGTTGTAAAGTCTGTTTTGTGATGTTGCATCCCCTGGAAACAATCAAGAACACCCATAGAGCCTGTTTCTCGTTCAACAGGATGCATCTCTCTGGGTGTCTGTTTACCTTCTGGAGGTTGGGCTCCCTGGTGGCGGTTGTGAGCCCCACCCAGCAGGGGTGGCTCTCGTTGGCATTTCCAGAGCGTGTGAGGGGCTTACAGAGTTTTGAGAATCTGGAAGCAAAGGTTCAATTCTAATAAGGATTCCAAGAGTTTCTCCTGGTTTTGAGGGAAGTAGCTAGAAAACAGGTATTTGCTGTCTCACTTGGTCTTAGACCTCTGCAGATTCCACTGACAAGAGACAAGCCCTTGATTCTCACTGGCCAGCCCCATGGCTTTTTGAACAATACTGCTACTGTGCAGAGTTTATTTCAGCGTGTCATTTTATAATGGAGGAAAGGATCAGCTCTGTCAGAGGCAGGAGAGGCTGGGGGAGCTCTGTGGTTGAGGCCTCAGAGCTGGGAGCAGTGGTCCAGAGAGCTGTGATTTTGAGTTTCGGGCGTGGTGTGCCTTGTCTGTGCCCCAGGAGATTTGCATCAGTGTCATTCTCTCCTTACTACAACTTGCAGATCTCAAACTTGACAGGAGTCTCTGAGGTCTGGTAATTCCAGCTGACTCAGGCCAGATCCCACGCCTACACGTCCTTACCGAAATGCCAGGCCTCAGTTTTCCCATTCTGTAAAATGGAGATAGTAATAGTATCTACATCACGGGGTTATTCTGAGTCAACCCTGCAAAGTGCTTCATTCAGAGCGTGACATGTGGCAAATTCTCTTTGGCTGATGTTCTACCGTATATTATTGTTCATACTGAAGTAGGGACAGCAGTGCCCAGGAAGGAGAAAAGGACCTTTCCGAGTCAAATTTCATACTGTCACGAATCTCTTTATAAAAAAAATTATATTCTCTATTATGACTTTGAAATATAAAGCAAACATGAGGACATTTGTTACTGTCACCAAAAAAGGCCTAGTTTTCCCAGTGAAATGACCTCAAAAGTTCACTGATAATTCAGCTTGAGAGCTAAAAGAGGCTTTTCAGCTGTTAATTTGGCCATTTTAAAAATGAGAACATGACTCCAGTGTAGAGGCATCAGTTCAAGTTTTCAAAGTGGCTGAAGTTGAGATGTTTCCACGTCCCAGCCAGAGTCTCTTAAACCATAAACTGTGTTTTACGAGGGCCTCCTGGCACCCTGAGCTCTCATCTGAGATGAACTGGCCCCCAAGGTTGTTGGAAGGAGCCCTCGTTGGGCAGCTCCCAGAGATGGGCAGGGCCAGAGTCTATTAAAAGGCTGTCTGGCACATGTGGCGGGTGGTGTCCGAGGTGTGCGATTAACGGGTGGAGCCGCTGTGGTTTATTTTAGGGGGAGGCGATGCTCAAAGAGTTTGGCATTTTGAAAATAAGATAGCCTCTAAGTCTAAGAGAGCCCAGCAGCACAATCTTACCCAATTTGAAGCAAAATTCAGGGCTGACGTGTGCTTTCCTGGGGAGACAAAATCCATAGACTCTATCAGATGCTCAGACACTCAAGAACCACCCCCCAAATTGGGACTCGCTGCTTTAAAGCAGAGTTTCTCAACCTTGCCACTGTGGACGTGTGAGACTTACCAGCATTCTTGGGCCCCACCTGGCCGGTAGCACTCCTCCAAGTCATGAAAACCAAAAATGTCCCCAGGTTTCCAAATGTCCCTAGGGGGCCAAAACTGCACCTAGTTGAGAATCCCTGCTCAAAAGGCTGAGGGGTAGAGGCAGGAAGGAGGATGATCTGGAGAGAGAGGGAGGAGGTGACCACAGCTGTCCGGGTGGGGGCCAGACACCTCCTGGACTGCCTGTAAGCTCAGCTTTCTGTGGGGCTCAGGCAGCCTCGCAGAGGTCACCAGCCTCTGTTCCCCACAAGGCACGTGTTGGTCATGGGCAAAGTGGGCTGACACCCTCTCCCAGGCACCAGCCCCTCGGCTGGCCTTTCTGGCTGAGTATGGGGGGGGGGGGGTTATCATCTCAAGACACTCCATGATGATGTGTGCCTGGCAGATGGTGCCCCGGAGGACAAACTTGACTGAGTGCAAAGTGGGGGCCTGTTCTTAGGGACCCCTTGACTGCTGTAACAAAGGGCGACACACTAAGTGGCTCAAAACAATACAAATATATTTATTTATCTAATGTTTTAAGAGATGGGATCTTGCTCTGTAGCCCAGGCTGGAGTGCCTCATCAGAGCCCACTGAAACCTCCAACTCTTGGGTTCAAGTGATCCTCCTGCCTCAGTCTCCCTAGTAGCTGGGACTACAGGTGCCTACCACCATGCCCTGCTAACTTTTAAATTTTTTATAAAGGCAGGAGCTCCCTTCGTTGACCAGGCTGGTCTTGAACTCCTATCCTCAAGCAGTCTTCCTGCCTTGGCCTCCCAGAGTGCTAGGTGTGAATCGCTGCACCTGGTCAAAACAACATAAATTTATTCACACTGTTCTAGAAGCCAGAACTTCAACATCAAGGTGTCATTAGGACCAAATGCCTTCCTTCCTGCCTTTTCCAGCTCCTGGGGGCTCCAGCCGTTCCTTAGCTTGTGGCCACATCACTCCTGTCTCTTCTCCCATCCTCATGCCACCTGCACTCTGCGTCTCTGTGTGTATTCTCTTTTATAAGGACACCAGTCCTTCTGTTCAGGGCCACCCCAATCCACTATGACTTATACCTGCAGAGTACTTGTCACGTGCACAGGTACCAGGGGTTAGGACTTGAACATATCTTTTTAGGGGACACATTTCAACTCACTACAATCTGGGATGCCACCCTGGAGTCTCCTGGAGTGGGGTGGCTTGGATGGGGCAGGCCAGAGCCTGGAGGTACCAGCATGAGGTTGGGGGTTATAGCTGGGAGGTGGGGTAGATGGTCAGGGGAATGATGGGCACTGACCATGGCCTGGCCTCCCTCACTGCAGGGCCAAGCGTGTGCACAGGAACCCCTGTGGGGGCTCATCAAAATGCAGGCTCTGACTTGGCAGCACTGGTGTGGACGCAGCACCCAGGGTGCCCCTGGACCCCATAAGCCAGCAGAAGCACCCTAGGGAAAGGTCTCTAGTGCTCACACAAGCCCCTGGGTCACTGTCCACAGCCCCAGATAGAGACTCCAGTACTGGCTACTGTGAGCCTAGGGGAGGACAGAGCAATAGGTCCCCAAGATGCCTAGAAGAGAGATCTGTGGGGTCAAAACAGGCTTTGACCTTTTGATTCACAAGATGCCTTCAAGGTCGCTTCACATCAGGGGTTCAGAGACCCCTAGGATGGCACTGCAAGACGAGAAAGGCAGGAAGAGGGAGGGTCTTGACACAGAAGCCCCTCTCTGCCTTCCCTCCTCCTCCCTCTGTCTAACCCTCTCCTCCTTCTTTTCCCTCTCTTTCCGTCTCTTTCTTTATCCCCTTCTGCTCTCCCTATCCCCTGTCCCTCCCCCTCTCTCTTCCCTTTGGCAGCCACAGGGTCAGCTTCCAGGATTCACATTAAAGGAATAAGAGAAATCTGTGGCCAACATGTTTTCTTGCAGCTGAACCCATTAGCATTTTTGAAGTCCAGCCTCAAAGCCTGCTGGACATTATTTATGTCCGTGGGGTCATTTCTGAGAGCGCCACACACCAAAATCCTGGCTGTGTGTGCTGGGGGGGCAGGGGAGCCGAGGCCCACAATGCCCCAATGTTGAACTTGACCCGGCTTTGGCAGATTCTGTGAGGGCCATGGACACTGGGACCCTATGAAAGTCTGTTTGTTTTTGTGCCGCTGCTTGGAGGTCACCTATGCACCCGAGGGCCAGCCGTTCTTTGTTAGCTCACTTCCATATGGCTGCTGAGGCTGGCCCTTTAGCTGCATCTGTCCACCACATCCCTGCAGGTTACTTTTAAAAAGCAAGTGAGGGTGGCCTCTGCGGAAGGAAGGTCGGTACTGCTCTCAGACAGAGCCCAGGGCGGGGGGGGGGGGGGGGGGGGGGGGGGGCCCGTGAGTTGGGCGCGTGGGGCGGTGGGTTAAAAACCAACACCCCAAACACACAACACCTAGAGC